>CAUYLG010021035.1:0-17951 GCA_963573385.1 Cacajao melanocephalus | reverse complement strand
AACAAGCAAATCAACTGTATCTGACAGTCACAGCTCATCTTGAGGCAAAGTGCAGTAACATTAAAACAGTCAATGAGATTGTGGCCACGCTTGGTGGCTCATGCTTGAAATCCCGATATTTTGGGAGGCCAGGGTGGGCAGATCACTTGAGGTCAGGAGTTTGAGTCCAGCCTGCTCAACATGGTGAAACTTCATCTCTACTAAAAATACAAAAATTAGGCCAGGCGTTGTGGCTCACACCTATAATCCAAGCACTTTGGAGGCCGAGGCGGGCGGATCACCTGAGGTCGGGAGTTCAAGACCAGCCTGACCAACATGGTGAAACCCCATCTTTATTAAAAAATAATAATAATAGTACAAAAATTAGCCAGGTATAGTAGCAGGTGCCTGTAGTCCCAGCTACTCAAGAGGCTGAGGCAGGAGAATCACTTGAACCCGGGAGGCAGAGGTGAGCCAAGAACACGCCATTGCACTCCAGCCTGGGCAATAGAGGGAGACTCAAAAACAAAAAACCACAATGAGATTTTATTTTATTTTTTTTGAGACGGAGTCCTGCTTTGTCACAAGGCACCAGGCTGGAGTGCAGTGGCGCCATCTCAGCTCACTGCAACCTCCGCCTCCCGGGTTCAAGCCATTCTCCTGCCTCAGCCTCCCAAGTAGCTGGGACTACAGGCGTGCACCACCATGCCTGGCTAATTTTTGTATTTTTTTAGTAGAGACAGGGTTTCACCATGTTGGCCAGGCCTCGGCCTCCCAAAGTGCTGGGATTACAGGCGTGAGCCACCGTGCCTGGCCGAGATTTTTTTATTCATGCCTCATTCAGATATTTGGGTGTCTAGTTTGTGCCAGGGACTGCTAGAGGGGTTTGTTTTATTCACTAATGTATCTCAAAGATCCACCCTCCACCCCAACCTACAGAGCTTACTTTGGAGAGGAGGGGAGGAGAGGATGAGGGCAGGCCTCTTTTTAGATCAAAGTTCTCTATTAACCAAAACAGAAAAAGTACAGTTAAATCATTCTATAAGATCAGGAGGAGAGGGTCAGAATCCCCTTTACAACAAACAACTTCAGCAGCCACCTCCAATTCCTGCTTGACTTTTTCTGCCAAATGCTAAATGACTCATCATTCGTGGCAGCTGCAGTTGCCTCAGCTACTCCCAAAAGCTAGCTCCCTGTGGCTTCTCTGGTCCTGCTGTGCCCCACAGGACACCTTTTAAAAATGTGTGCTCCTCCTTACATGTAATCCTCTCAGATTCTTGAAGATGCTGTCTTCTCCAAAGCCCTACTCAAGCTAAATACTCACAGGGTGGCTTCTGAAACGTCTTCCCTAGTTACCCTTGTCTTTGGCCTTCTTAAAGCGGGGTTCTCAAAACAAGCCACAGTATTAACAAACAGAACATTTAGACAGGTGAGGCATTATTCTACATGCTCTAAATATTCTGATTTAACCCTCATAACCAGCCTTCACTGTACTTAAAAGATCTACCCTCCACCCGATTGTACAGCTAAGGAAATTGAAGCACACAGAAAGTAACTACATTACCAGGAATTCCAGGTATGGTCTGGTCAAGTAAGTACAGTCAGATGGTCATCTCCTGAAGCCAAGTGTCAGTTAATTTTAAAATTGCCATTTTTGGATGGGACAGCTACTTAGAATATCAAGTTTCTGGTCTTTTTCTATAGTCCTCAAATCCAGTGTCACCATTTGGTATTCATATACTTTTTTACTTTTCATGCATTACTTTTAATGTACTTTTCAAGTATAGTACTTGAAATTTATTTTTATTTATTTATTTATTTATTTTGAGACAGAGTCTCACTCCATCACCAGGCGCCAGGCTGGAGTGCAGTGGCGCGACCTCGGCTCACTGCAACCTCCTCCTCCCGGATTCAAGCAATTCTCCTGCCTCCGCCTCCCGAGTAGCTGGGACTACGGGCGCGTGCCACCACGCCCAGCTAATTTTTTTGTACTTTTAGTAAGGTGGGGTTTCACCATGTTGGCCAGGATGGTCTCGATCTCTTGACCTTATGATCCGCCTGCCTCGGCCTCCCAAAGTGCTGGGATTACAGGCATGAGCCACCACGCCCGGCCAAAATTTATTCTTATTTCTTTAGTTTTTATTCTATCCTAAATATTGTGAATATTAATTACACCCTCCAGCAAATGAATTATCTAGTACCACTTTAAGTATGTTAATATATTTTCCACATCGCCTTTCAACAACTTTAATTAGCTGGTTAGGAACAAGTACCATGCCATTAGAGACTTCTATTCAGGTTGATGTCAAGTATTTTCTGGGTATGACTGTTCAAGTAACTAAAAAAGCCACTAATCCAATTCATTGTTTAATCCTGCTTACAAGATTACCTTGGAAAATCTCATGAAAATGTGCTGAGGAGGAGTATGGTATAATGAATTACGCGTCCAAGAATCTGGGTTCAAATACTGGCTTCAGTTTTTACTAAGCTGCGTGACTTTAGCAAAGTACTTAATCTCTCTAAGATTCAATTTCCTAATCTATGAGGAGAGCCTAATATATCACCACCCATCATATTCCTCCCTCTGTATCATTTATTTTGGAATCTGCTATTATTGTATGTTACAGAGAACATTTATCTTGTTCCTCTTTACGATCAACACTTAGCAAGACAGATGGTACTTAGAAGGCCCCCAGATATCTGTTAAACTAGAGTGAACCTCAATTCTTGTGTTAAAAGTGTTTTAAAAAAAATTAAAACATGCAGTAGTAGGTGTTATGATAAAGAACTGTTAAGAGAAGATAAAGTTAGTTTGATTCAGCTTGGTCTTGGTCTGTGTTTCTTTTTTTTTTTTTTTTTCTTTTTTTTTTTTTTAAAAGATGGGGTTTCACCATGTTGGCCAGGCTGGTCTTGAACTCCTGACCTCAGGTGATCCACCCACTTCAGCCTCCCAAAGTGCTAGGATTACAGGCGTGAGCCACCGCGCCCGGCTGTGTTTCTCTTTTATTTACTAAGAGTTTACAAGCTGTTTAATAATCCTTTCTAGGCTTTTACATGCCATTGATAGACCTTAACTGACCTACAGCTCGAAATCTAACTGTTCCCTATTTTGGGAACAATTTTATTTCCAGACTTACATTCCCCATAGATTTTCTCAGATCACCAAGAGTAAGTCTGCAGTTACATTCACAAATTCTTTCAAAATCTTAAGAACCAAGCACTTAAAACTCATCTGATCCGTCATTTGGCATGCTCTCGTCACAACCAATTTGAGCTTCACTTCAGCCTTAATGACGACTGTTACACCTCTTCCAGTTTGAGGAGCCAAGTCCTAACTCAGTGCAAAGTTTGAGGGCAGGAGTGAATGGGCCCGGCCTTACTGCATGAATATATGGCCTCATATTACTTACCAGTCTATACATGTTGTCCGTCTCTTTGTCTACCACCAACAGCGAAGTCTGATCTCCACCCTTTCTGATCATTTCCACCACGCTGTCATGATCCAGGGTTTCCACAGACTCGCCATTGACAGCGACGACCAGGTCATTTTTCTTCAAGCCAGCCTCTTCTGCTGGACTTCCAGAGTCTATGTCCTTGATGATTTGACCTACCCTCCCCCACCCCCAAAAATAAAATGATCAGTAAGTCCCCTAAAAAATAAACAGATTTTCTGCTGGACCCCAGAGCCCTGATGAAATAGATATAAAAGGCATGCTGAGTGCAACTACCATCCCTTCCGGCTGGCATCCCAGAAAGCTTATCAGCACATTATCTGGGTTCGTTTCCTGCTCAGAACTCGCTCCAGGAAGTAACCCAGCCATTAACAAGGAAGGAGTCTTAATGGAAATAATCGTGTTACTAAAAGCGTCTGACATTCGGTTTTGGCAAAATAGCGTACTAAAGGTCTGCAGGTGCCCAGGAAGTCGGTGGGCATACTTGTAGCCACGTGTCTTACGTAAAAGCTGTCATAAAAGGCGGGGAAGAATCAAGAACAAAACCCAAAACTCTGGACCTTAAGAAACCCATGCTGGCATTTTAGTAGCAATTGGACGTGTTCAGTTGTGAACGGATTTGTATGTACACTCCTCAAGGATGTGCCTTTGGCCTTCTGACTTCAACTGTCTTTACCGGATGCCGCCAGAGCTCTCACTTTTTTTTTTTTTTTTTTTAACAAGCTCCTGTTTCACTTTTCCAGCTAGCTGCTGGGTATCTCCAACAAAATAGCTCACGTTATTTCTCAACTGTAATGTGTTCAAACCAAAAATGAGCTCTGCCCTTTCTCCATCCCAAGGCCCCTCCTCTTGGTTATCTGTTAGCGGAGCAACGTCCTCCTAGTCGCCAACACTTGGCAACTGATTCTTCCCCAGCGTCCAGTCCCCATATCTAGATGATGGCTAAGTCCTCTGATGCTACCTTCATGTCTTACACATCCCACTTCCTCTACCCTGAATGCAGTTTGTATTAATTCCTGCCTAGAATTCTACCTAAACTGTGATAGCACCTTTCCTACTGCTCGCCCTTCCCCAGTCCTTCTCTTAGATACAGATCTGCCTTCAGATCCATCTTAATACACATTCCTGACCAAGTCACTCCCTGGTGCAATAGAATGAGCATGGATTTTGGAACTAAACAACTATTTCACTTTACATAATTACTGTGTCTTCTCCAAGTCCTCCATTTCAGCAATTCTTCTTGCATAATTGTCAGGAGTAATTGAGACGTGCAAAGCCCCCAAGATATTACACGCTTTTTTTTTTCTTCTCCCTTATACTGCTCAAAAAACAACTCCCCATCGTCTAATGAGCCAGGTCCAAACTGGTCAATCTTGCATCCAGGTCCCCTTATCACCTCTCTCCAACCTGCCCTTCCAATGAATTCTTACGCTACACATCATATGCCAATCAGACTGTGCCCCTGTCTCCTGGCTATGTTCACGTGACTCCTCCCTCCCTGGAATGATATTCCTTGCCCCGGCTCTACTTTCCCAAATCTATTCATGTTACAAAGCCTGAACTCAAGTGCCACCCCTACCATGAGGGCTTCTGGTAGGTACCTTTTTAGTGAGAAAAGCTTACTCTAACCTTGAATTATCACAGTGCTTGATCTGCCCCTGCCTGAAGGTATTTACCTCTATCTCCCTTCATTATGCACGCAAGTCTCTTACCTACTAAGTGTGGTAGGCTCCTTGACTAAAGAATTCCTGCCTGTTTCATGTGATATTCTTTCTCCAAGGCACTGAGGATGTTTTTACAAAATAAACCAAATTAATATTTGATGAATTAATGTAAACAGTGAAAAGAAAATAGCAACTTATGAGTGACTAACAGTTTATACGGCCTGAACTCATGTTCTTTTATGTATTTACCTTCCCTGAAAGAACCTAGTGCTCTTCTTATTGAGTTGCAACGAAGGAGGACTCCTGGTTCTGAGTCACAGATCCTCACCCACACCTCGGCCTCAGGTCCAGCAGCGTGCTATAGTTGGCTCACACCGGCTCACAAAAGCCAATTCTATGCAATACTTCTTTGTGTTCAGTGACATCGTGTTAGTAAGTTGAAATTGGACGTGGGGGAGTATTTACATCACAAAAAACAAATACTACCAATTTGGACTTCCCACCCCCCCTCCCCCAGCGCCATCTTAGAAGGATACAAATTCTCCCTCATCATTCAGCTATGGAAACTTTAGGGTGCCCACTATCGGACCCTCATGTGACATAGAATCTGACCCAGCTGTGCCTCCTAGTTTCTTGCTGTGCCCCCTAGTTTCTTGCTGTGCCCCTCATGCATCTGGTTGGGAGCTGAGAGCCTAACGGAACTCTGGAGTCAAACTGGGATGAGGAATTTGTTGGTTACACTGCAAAGTTTCCTGCTCTTGTGCCTTACCTTTGTGTTCTGGGCCTGCCCTCAGATAGAAACCGTAGCCATCCCTTCCTTTCCTCATCTCCACAATTCGGGGCTGGTGGGGTAACAGTTTCAAGCTGGCTGTTTCTCTTTTGAATTGTATCTTCTGCTCACGGTGATGCTTGTCAGTTTCTTTGTCCACCAGCAGGAACATGACACGGCTTCCTGACTTCTTCACCTGCAACAACACACACAGATGAGGAACCACATCAACCCCCGAGAACAATGTAGGCAATAAAAAAGGTTCTGTATAAAGGCACACGGTGTCTAGGTCCCACAAAACAGAGGGGACAGAAGGCCTGCGTTTAAGCTGTAATACTGTGTCCTACCAGCTAACTGATCGGTATCTACCTCCACTTCTATAATTGCTTTTCCCTTACTTAAGTGTGACCTACCCACATAGGCATTAAGCCTGAGTAGGAGCTGGAATTCAGAAAACCCATAAAGGTGTGTAGGTAAAGGCAAGAACAGGAGTTTGGAGAAGAAAAGAAAGTAAAGGTCCACTTCAAAAAATCATTCTACAAAGAGAAGTTGGTAAATTTTTAAGGTTCCATATGACCTCAAAGGAAAATCTGTTATCCTCCACTTCCTATAAAACATTTCAGTATTGCTGGGCTCAGTGGCTCACACCTATAATCCCAGCACTGTGGGAGGTCAAGGCGGGCGGATCACCTGAGGTCGGGAGTTCGAGACTAGCCTGACCAACATGGAGAAACCCCATCTCTACTAAAAATACAAAATTAGCTGGACACGGTGGCGAATGTCTGTAATCCCAGCTACTTGGGGGGCTGAGGCAGGAGAATCGCTTGAACCTGGGAGGCGGAGGTTGTGTGAGCGGAGATCGTGCCACTGCACTCCAGCCTGGGCAACAAGAGTGAAACTCCAGCTCAAAAAACAAAAAAACATTTCAGTATTATTGGCTCAACAGTAATTTTATTGATTGATTGATTGAGACGGAGTTTCACTCTTGTTGCCCAGGCTGGAGTGCAATGGCACAATCTTGGCTCACCGCAACCTCTGCTTCCCAGGTTCAAGCGATTCTCCTGCCTCAGCCTCCCGAGTAGCTGGAATTACAGACATTTGCCACCACGCTCAGCTAATTGTTTGTATTCTTAGTGGAGATGGGGTTTCTCCATGTTGGTCAGGCTGGTCTCGAACTCCCGACCCCAGGTGATCCGCCTGCCTCGGCCTCCCAGAGTGCTGGGATTACAGGTGTGAGCCACCACGCCCGGCCCTTATTATAAATTCAGAGGGTGGTGGCACATGCCCATAATCCCAGTACTTTGGAAGGCCAAGGTGTGCAGATCACTTGAGCCTAGTTGTTCAAGACCAGCCTAGCCAACATAGTGAGACCCTGTCTCGACAAAAAATATAAAAATTAGCCAGGTGTGGTGGTGCACACCGGTAGTCCCAGCTACTCAGGAAGCTGAGGTGGAAGAATCACCTGAGCCCAGGAGGCTGAGACTACAATAAGCCGAGATTGTCCCATGACACTCCAGCCTGGGTGACAGAATGAGACCCTGTCTCAATCCAACAGTTCAGAGGGGGCTCCCATTCAGATACAAACAAGATCCAAAAGGTAAAGGTAATAGTTTTATAGGCCGGGCGCGGTGGCTCACGCCTGTAATCCCAGCACTCTGGGAGGCCGAGGCGGGCGGATCACCTGAGGTCGGGAGTTCAAGACCAGCCTGACCAACATGGTGAAACCCCGTCTTAATTTTTTTTAAATAAAAAGAAAAGAAAAAAACAAACAAACAAAAATAGTTGTATAGACCTCCTGTTAAATTAGGGAAGGCTTTATTCCAAACCTCTATATTAACACTGCTTATACCAGCAGTGTGGTCTGTTCATCTTTAATATGAACTCAACTGGATATTTTTTCCATCACAAACTCATGCTGTCCCTACCACCCGTCTTCCTGTCACCTCCAATGAGAATAGAGTGGAGACAGGGTAAGAAAAGTACCCTTTGGGGCATACCTTTTCAACCACTTCCTCGTGGCTGGCGTCCTCTACATTCTCTCCATTCACTTCAATCAAGTGATCATCAGGCAGAACTCCAGCTTTCATGGCCACACCTTGAGGTGTAATATCAGTCATGTATACCCCCTTTTTACCTGGAAGAGAGTAGAGGTAAACTCCGTGGGGAGACAAAAGTGACTCCCTCCTGGATGCTAATCTGCCATGTTGACTTCCGATGAGCCCCAGTCCTCTGAATGCCTCCTGACTCCTGCTTCATTTACCGTCCCGAGTGTAAGAACATGTCAACCTTGATGTTATCACACACATTACAGGCCATGATGTATAGCATTCTTGCCGATTGCAGAGGGCTACCTTCAGTTGTCTTGCTGGAGCACACATATGCCTTTTCCCTGTGACAGAGTAGCCATAGGTCTGGAGAGTAACACTGCAGGGATCATGTTTTCCGGCTGCCCAAGAAAGTCCGTAAGTTCCCCTACTACATTCCTATATACCAACAAACTGGATTTACCTGCTTTGTCCTTTGGTTTCTCAGCTCCTTCGGCATCTGAGGACTGCTTTGCGCACACCACCCTTTCACAGAACACTCCATGCACAGAAAAACCCAAAGTCCGATGGTAAAGACTTTTCTCCCAATAATGTAAAAATAGAACTTCCAGTTTTAGAGCTAACTCAAAACAGCCGTTGGCTTCTGATCTAAAATCACAGCGACAGCTCCTAGCACAGAACTTGACACAGCCTTCACTCAGTGGGTAATTGCTGAATAGAATTTCTGAGGTCAGTTAAATGCAAAGATGGACTCTCAGGTGGCCTTGGCCTCTTGAACCAGGGGTTAGGGTGTCATATGCCCTTTCTTTACGTTTGTAGAATCGGAAAGCGTCTTTCTCATGCCCTCCTCTTTAGTTCGTACTATATTAGCTATCACACGCCAGTGAGGTCATCTCACCAATATAGGTGAACAAGGACAGAGGCACAGGAGGGAGGGATGAACGTGAACACATTTAGGTGGTTAGATTGCGGTGCTACTTAAAGAAATGCCGCTGATTCTTAAAGATATTAACAGAGCAGTTCCCCCCAACTATGGAAGATATATCCCGAGACCCCCAGTGGAGCCTGAAACTTTCGGTAGTACACCCAACCCTACGTGTTTTTTCCTGTGCTTACATGCCTATTCTAGTTTAACGTCTAAATTACGCACAGTAAGATTAACTGAGCTAATCTTAGCAACCTCAGCATACAATATTTTTAATATTTTTTTCTTCCTTGAGAACTTTTCACCTAACAGAAGCACTTTACAGCCTTTTTTTTCTTGGAGACACAGTCTCGCTGTGTCACCAGGCTGGAGTGCAGTGGCACAATCTTGGCTCACTGGAACCTCCGCCTCCCGGGTTCAAGCAATTCTCCTGCCTCAGCCTCCCGAGTAGCTGGGACTACAGGCACACATCATCATTCCCAGCTAATTTTTGTGTTTTTAGTAGAGACGGGGTTTCACCATGTTGGCCAGGATGGTCTCAATCTCTTGACCTCATGATCTGCCTTCCTCAGCCTCCCAGAGTGCTGGGATTACAGACGTGAGCCACCATGCCCAGCCTTTCTGTTTCTCCTCTTCTTTTCTCTTGAGATAGAGTCTTACTCTGTCACCAAGGCTAGAGCGCAGAGGCGCAATCTTGGCTCACTGTAACCTCTGCCTCCTGGGTTCAAGCAATTCTGCCTCAGCGTCCTAAGCCTGTAGTCCTAAGCTGGGACTACAGGCGCCGGCCACCATGCCTGGCTAATTTTTGTCTCTTTAGTAGAGATGGGGTTTCGCTATGTTGGCCAGGCTGGTCTCGAACTCCTGACCTCAGGTGATCTGCCCGCCTCGGCGTCTCAAAGTGCTAGGATTACAGGTGTGAGCCACCGCACCCGCCACTTTACAGCTTCTCTGTCATATCTGAACTGCCAGCATCACTACCGTTGCATTTTGGGCTATTATTTTTTATTGATACATAACATTTGTACATATTTATAGGATGTGTGTCATATTTTGATACAAAGAGCATATAATGAACAAATCAGGGTATACGATTTAGGACATCCATCCTTGAACATTAATCATTTCTTTGTGTTGAGAATATTTTGAATCTTCTTACAGCTATTTTGAAAAGTACAAAGCTGAGAAACACCCCTTATCGTGAGTTTACATCTCTTGGTGCAGGTTAAATAAGCCTTAGAAGCTATTTTGAATTTACCATTGGCCTGCTGCTGTTTCACTTGCCAAACCATGACCTCCACCAGTGCTTCTCCAGCCCCAGAAAGAACGTGGGCAGAGGCAACGTTCGAGACGGAACTGGCCAGCTAACACAGCTCCTCTGATTCCAGCCAACACCCCAGAGCTACAGTCAACTGAACACAGGTTAGTCTGCACCTCTGAAATTCTAGAAACAGAACTTCCAGTGCTTCCTGATGGTCAGGATTTCTCAAATCACCATGTACCCCTCAGCCAGAGCTCAAAGACGCACCTCCGAACAGGCGGGGCTGAGCCACAGCCGAAGATACTATCAAAATGTTACAGGAGGGTGGAGATTTTTGCAGAATTCTCGGCAAAGGTAACAGTGCCCGGCATACAGTAGGTGCTCAAGAATTTGTTGAATAAATGAATGACTATCTGGGCACGCAGATAAAAAAAGGTGCCAATCTTACTCAAAAGTAGTTATTAAGAAGAATCTTGGTGGGTGATGAGTGGTGGCCAAAATAAAAATTAAAAATAAAAAAAAAAGAATCTCATTTTTCTGCCTCTCATTCCGTATTCTCCCCTTCATTTTCTTTCTTTTTTTTTTTTTTTAAAGAGACGGGGTTTCACCATGTTAGCCAGGATGGTCTTGATCTCCTGACCTCGTGATCCTCCCGCCTCGGCCTCCCAAAGTGCTGGGATTACAGGCGTGAGCCACCGCGTCCGGCCTCTCCCCTTCATTTTTACCATAAGAGGGCTAGAAAGGAATAACGAAGCAATCCTCTGACCCCCTGACCTCAAAAGGTCCCCAGCCTTCGAGGTCAGGTCCGTGACAAACATTTAGGGGCATGAGTGCCTAATGTCCCCCATCCCCATGGCTGTCCAATGTCCCTCCCCCATTGTACAACTTACAAGGAGAAGGAGAGGGAGAGGGTGGGCAGGCAGGGAGGGAGGGAGGGAGGGAGGAAAGCTGTTGTGAGCTATCTATAGCAACGGAAAAAGAAAAGTCATTAACCAATAGCATCTTTTTTCTGGAAGCCTGTTGCTTATGGCCAGCACCCCCCACCACCCAACCCCGCAAACTCACCTCCGACAGTTTTCAGAGAGAAGCCATAGCTGCCCCCCTCCTTCATGAGGTAGCAGAGCCGGAGCTGGGTCCGAGTCTGCACGCCTCCATTCATTACAGGGGAGAGGGTGTTATCACTCAAACTTTGCTCCTTCCGACTTTGACCCAACTCTTTCAAGTCTACCAGCGTGTTCAGTGCTTTCTCATAGGAATCTCCGTCTAAAACTAGCAAAGTCACTGAATTCCCACTCTTCCTGACCAGATCCACAACCTAGGAGGGAAGATGAAGAAGATAACTTTAACAACCCTCTATGAACTGCCAGAGGGAAATGCCGACCATCTGACTCAGCATCTGGCCTTCAAGACCCTGCTAACTGGCCCCTGACACCCAAGTAGAAGCAAGTGGTTCCGCAGCCACCTCCACCCCTGCCCTCCCGAGAGCCAGGTACAAACTAGGCTGAGCTCCTGGCACTGTTGGAACCTAGAGGGTGACCCAACCCCAGCCCAGCGGGTTCTTACAAGGACTGGTTCTTTCTAGAGAGGAGTGCTGCCCTAGATTGTGACCGTTCCTCCCGAGTCCATGGGGACAGCACAGTGTAAGGAAAAGGCACACTTGTGGGGTCAGGCAGGATAGGGGAAGCCCAGACTCTCCCATATATTCATGGCGTGAACATGTCAGCAAGCTAAGTTACCTGTACTCAGCTTCTTAATCTGTGACACTGTAACATCTAGCACACGGGGCATGATGGGGACTTAACAAGATAATGAATATAAAATTGCCTGGCACCATTTTTGGTACATAGTTCACATGCAATCCATGTTAGACCTGACGCTATCCAAATCCAAGAATAACGTTTACAGTTCTTGGTTCCTCACAGAGGACTTGATTGGCCAACATAAGGTATAGCGATAAAGGTGTCCTGCCTTGCCAGTGGCAGCCAGGAAAGAACCAGACTCTACCAACCCCCAAAATTATAATCAGCAGAGATGTGGGGTTCCAAGAGGTCCTGGGAGAGAAGCTCGAGTGCTTCCTTCACCTGCGCATGTTCTTCTTCATCCACGAAGACACCATTGACCCTAAGAACTCTGTCCCCGTCCTGGAGGCCAGCCTTCTCTGCCGGGCTGTCCTTCTCAACCACCCGGACCAGGTGGCCCTTGGTGTCCTTCTCAATTCGCAGGAAGAAGCCGTAGTTTTGCCCTTCTTTCTTGGACAGTTTACATTCTCGGGGGTTGAAGGTGGAGGTCATCTCTGTGATAAAAAAAAAACTTAATAAATCCATAGAAAAGAAAATCTAATTGGCGTGAGAACCCTATCCTCCAGCTCCAATAATTCTAGTCTTCCAATCACCAAATCTAGACTGTTTGGGTGGTAACGCTGGGGGCACAAGAGGCCGCCTTCCAGGACTTGTTAATGATTTCCAAATCTGTTTCCGCAGGGACAACCTCCTTTTCACCAGACTGTCAGACCCATATATTTAACTGAGTACTGGACACAGATGCTTCCATTTCAATATCTCCAACCAAACTCCTCTTTGTCCTCTGACCTAAATAAATGAAGTCCAGGCCAGGCGCTGTGGCTCACACCTGTAATCCCAGCGCTTTGGGAGGCCGAGGCGGGTGGATCACCTGAGGTCAGGAGTTCAAGACCAGCCTGACCAACATGGCGAAAGCCCGTCTCTACTAAAAAAATATAAACATTAGCCAGACATGGTGGCAGGTGCCTGGAATCCCAGCTATTCAGGAGGCTGAGGCAGGAGAATTGCTTGAACCGGGGAGGTGGAAGTTGCAGTGAGCTGAGATCGAGCCACTGCACTCCAGCCTGGGCAACAGAGTGAGACCCTGTCTCAAAAATATTAATTAAGTCCAAGTACATGACCCAAAAAATGTATGACAAGCCTGCTCTTATTCAAACATTTGAAGAGCTTTTCAAGCACTAGGAATCGAAGCTAAATCTGTAGACAAGACAGACCCATACCTCGCCTCTCCTATTGGAAAACATAATTACATTCCTATAACCACACGTGGTGAGTGTTACGCTGGGGAAGAATGCAGTGATAAGGGGGAAAATAATAAAGGGTTTTGGGAATAGGGAGCGGGATGGGAAGAATTAAGAACACTTCCTGAAGCAATGACACTTCCAAGAACTGAAGGATTAGTAGAAGTCTGGTGAGGTAGGACAGGACAAGGAAGAGCTTAAACCATTAAAAAAAGGCCGGTTCGAGACCAGCCTGGCCAACATGGTGAAACCCCATCTCTATGACAAATACAAAAATTAGCCAAGTGTGGTGGCGGGTGCCTGTAGTCGCAGCTACTCGGGAGGCTGAGATAGGAGAATCACTTGAACCCAGGAGGCGGAGGTTGCAGTGAGCCAAAATCACACCACTGCACTCCAGCCTGGGTGACAGAGCGAGACTCCATCTCTCTTTTTTTTTTTTTAAAGACGGGGTTTCGCCATGTTGATCAGGCTGGTCTTGAACTCCTGACCTCAGGTGATCCGCCCGCCTTGGCCTCCAAAGTGCTTGGATTACAGGCGTGAGCCACCATGTCCAGCTGAGACTCCATCTCAAAACAAAAAATAAAAGCAGAGAAACCAGGCCTAAAAGCTGGTTCAGCATGTGGGAGATGCACTAGGAAAGGTGACTATTCCGGCCCCTGAAGTCTCTAGCCAGAGCAGAGCAGAGATGCCCGATAGAGAAGGGATTCCTGTGGCTAGGTCGGGGCTCTCCCTCCTGGATGCTTTATCACCCAGGCTGGAGTGCAGGGGCACAATCGCGCTCACTGTAGCCTCCAACTCCTGGGCTTAGGTGATCCTCCCACCTCAGCCTCCTGAATAGCTGGGGCTACAGGCACATACCACTATGCCTTGCTAATTAATTTTTTTTTAGAGACAGGGTCTCGCTTCGTTGCCCAGGCTGGTCTTAAACTCCTGGGCTCAAGTGATCCTCATGCCTCAGGCTCCCAAAATGCTGGAATTACAGATATGAGCCACCATGCCTGGCCTGAAGCAGCTTCTATTTCCACTTGTCCTGCCCCTCCTGTAGCCGCATTGCAGGAAGACAGGACAAGTGTAAAACCGGCAGCTGGTGCCCCGGCATCCAGTTGTTTTTAAGGGAAAGATTCCTGCCAGTGCCGCCAACACCTGCTGGCTGAAAGCATTTTCTGTTATAGAAGAATAAGAGTGAGGGCCAGAACAGCAGGAGGCTGACACAGAAGGCAGCGGACCCCAACAGAGAGCTGGCCTCTGCTCTTTATACCACCTGTGGGCCAGCCTTTAAGTTCCCCTCGTCACAGGTCCCTGCCTACAAATCAGAATAGATCACCTGTCCGTTCCCTCTTGGGGGGACAAGAACGGATGACCATACAGGATATGGGAGAGGGTGGAAAACAGGCCACAAAGTGCTCCCTGCGCCCTGGAAGCCATGCCGTGGTGATTCCAGAGCCATCCCTGACCTTCATGCCTGCAGAGACATACAGTACACATCGGACAGAGAGCCCCCCGCTGCCCGCTGCCCGCCATCTCATGCGATCTCAGCAAAGTCTCAAGGCCATGCAGCTAGTGGCAGGAGCAATTCAGTAGCTGAGAAAGGAAGAAACAGACTCCCCATTGCGCACCAAGGGAGGAAGACCGCGAAGCCACACCCACCGGTGGTCAACAGCAGCACCTTGGGAGAGCTCAGCAGCTCTGCCTCATCAACAGCTATGACCAGCTGCCGGGAAAACACCACCCCGGGATGAAAGGAGAAAATGTGGCATCACCAGTGCTGAGTCACAGGCAGGCACCTGAATGTGGCCCATTCCAGCTCCCTCACCTTTCACTCCTCTTTCTGCTGATTCCAACCTGTGAGCATCAGTTCAGTTTCATCTTGAGTTCACATCTACGTCCAAGCTCACCTGTAGATCCCTTACACCTTTCAATTTCATAGAGCCAAAGACCCCAAAAGGAAAAAAAAACTCAAAAAGATGAGGCCTCAATGTATTTTACTGGGAGAACCAGACAATAATTATATCAATGAATGAATAGGATTATTTCAGATAATGAGACTTGCTGTGAAGAAAATAACACAGAATGTCAAACAAAACATGCGAGACCCTCTTAAACTTTGGGGTAATTATTGGAGAACCTCATTCAAATCCTACAAAATTTAAAATATGTCCTTCTAAATCAGAATAACGGCCACCAGATGCTATGTTTTCATCAAGCGTTGCGGTAAGGCTGTTGTGGCCAGCATATGACTGCTCGGTTCTAAGGCACTCACACCCAAGATTCTGCGATCTCACACCCTGCAGGGTCAACCACAAGCTCTTAATCTCTTTGTAGGCCAAGGATAGACAGTGATGCCTCCTCACTAGGAGAACTCAACCCTGTGTTTGGAGAGCGAGGAAGAGGCAAAGGTTTTCCTGTGTCTCCCTGGAGACCTGTGAGCCTGACATACAAGGAAACACAAATCGCCGTTTCTTGGCAGAATCTCAAGCTGACTTTGTTTGTTTGAAGTTTTCTTTTTTTTTTTCTTTGAGACAGAGTCTCACTCTGTCGCCAGGCTGGACTGCAGTGTCGCGATCTCGGCTCACTGCAACCTCCGCCTCCTGGGTTCAAGCAATTCTCCTGCCTCAGCCTCCTGAGTAGCTGGAACTGCAGGCGCACGCCACCACGCCCAGCTAATTTTTGTATTTGTAGTAGAGACGGGGTTTCATCGTGTTGGCCAGGATGGGCTCAATCTCTCGACCTCGTCAACCAGAAGGTAATCTGATAATCTTTAAGGCCTCAGGCATTCAAGGTCAGTTTCTTTTTTGTGTGATTGAAGCCAGAAAATTAGAGCCACTTTATACCAGCAGAAATAGTGAAATCCTACCATACTAGTAGGGAAACAGCTTTGCTGCAAGCCCCCAACTCCCTCCCGCCGCTACGTACTCCCCACCACACAGCCGTTAATGGATTAATGCTGTGTCCATCAAGCTGCATGTGCCCAGGACAAACTGATTAAATATTTAACACCCCCAGCTGCACCAATGCGGAAAGCAGACCCAAACCTCAAAAGCCTGGTCTCACATGGGACCCTGAAATTATTTGTTTCCTTTGCCGTCTTGCAGAAAGATGATTCATCTTGTAGCCAAGGGAGCTGGGCTGTGGTCCACCTCCAGGCCTGGTCTGTCTAGTCCACATTCTGGTGTTACTCTGGCCCCTAATTCAGAGCTAGGGTCAGTCTCTTTTACAAGACTCTGTCTTGCTCCATGATAAGGATACCTGGGGCTCTGGAACACGGGGCCTAATTAACTCCACCCCATGTTCTGCCCCCTGAGAAAACCTGGAGATCAGACCCCTATGGTGGATAGATACAGAAGTGAAGGCCTATGCATTTCTAGAATATCATTAGCAGCAATCATCTGAAGCTAGAGTCCATTAAATCCAGCAGGCCTTATTCCCCAGTTCAAACAGCCAGAATACATGGTGACATACACCTGGAGTCCCAGCTACTCAGGAGGCTTAGCAGGGGGGATTTCTTGAACCTGGAGGCAGAGGTTGCTATGAGCCAAGATCATGCCACTGCACTCCAACCTGGGCAACAGAGTGAGACCCTGTCTCAAAAAATCAAAAATAGGCCGGGTGTGGTGGTTCAAGCCTGTAATCCCAGCACTTTGGGAGACCGAGGCGGGCGGATCACGAGGTCAAGAGATCGAGACCATCCTGGCCAACATGGTGAAACCTCGTCTTGGAAAAAAAGAAAGAAAAGAAAAAAATAAAAAATAAAAACTGGAGATGAGAGAAAGCTATAACCATTCCTGAGCTCTGGGGAGGAAATCGATAGTTGACCACAAAGTTGTTTATCTGTGGGAAAGAGAACAAAGTATTGGCTGGCGGACAGGAACCGCTCGGGGGTAAGAGCCAGTGAGGTTTTCTTTTTCACCAATCTTATTGATAAAAAAGCTAATTATCCCTTTAAATTTTGCTTTCTTCCAAAATGATTAGATTATTGCTGCCAGGAAAGAGAATAATGTGGCCATGGTCAAGAAGAAAAGTTGGATACCTTCTAGAAGTTAGGAAGGCTTGGTGATGACCATGAGAAGGAGGGTGCTGTGACCTCTGCATGTGACCACAGTAGCAAGAACCAAAAGCCACTGGTCTCTTTTCCATAGGAAAGAAATAGCTGGTGGTACCTAGGGGACTTCTTCCAAGCCGCAGGCAGGCCAAGGGCACTCAGCCCCCAGACATCCTCAGCAGGACTGATACATGAGATCCGTCCTTAGCACCACCCTCACCAACTCCTCTGCAGAAAGCTGGAAGTCTGAGCTGGGAGCTGTTCCTGTGATTAGGACTACATTAGTGAGTCCCAAACAACCAGAAGGGTTCAGCTTTGCTGGCCGAGGCTAAGAGGAGGTCTCATTTTCCCCCTCAGTTTGTGTGACAGGCTGGACACTACAGGACGATCCTCAGCAGGGCTAGTTGGAGAAAGAATAAGACCCCATGTCTTTTTTTCTTTCTTCTTTTTTTTTTTTTTTTTAACATGGGGTTTCACCATGTTGACCAGGCTGGTCTTGAACTCCTGACCTCAAGTGATCTGCCTGTGCTATAGCTGGCCTAAGTTAGAACCTGAACAACACTATTTTATAAAAGGCAAAGTTGTGTTTTAAAATAAGTTGTAACGGCTGCCCCATTCTCCTCACAATAACTGCTGGCCTTGGCTTCTGTAAATAAAACTGCTAGCCTTTCTCTGCAAAGGCTGCATACCTTCCTTATCAGTAACTGCCAAAATTGCTAGCCTTTACTTACCGGTAGTGACTAGAATAAACAGCCCAAGCTAATTCCATCATGGCCCCTG
>CAUYLG010021033.1:0-104744 GCA_963573385.1 Cacajao melanocephalus | reverse complement strand
GAATACTGTGCAGCCATAAAAAAGGATGAGTTCATGTCCTTTGCAGGAACATGGATGAATCTGGAAGCCATCATTCTCAGCAAACTGACACAAGAACAGAAAACCAAACACCACATGATCTCGCTCATAAGTGGGTGTGGAACAATGAGAACACATGGACACAGGGAGGGGAACATCTCACTCTGGGGTCTGATGGGGTGGGGGTCTAGGGGAGCGATAGCAGGGGTGTGGGGAGATTGCGGAGGGTTAACATTAGGAGAAATATCTAATATAGGTGATAGAGGGATGGAGGAAGCAAACCACCATGGCATGTGTATACCTATGTAACAATCCTGCAAGATCTGCACATGTATCCCGGAACTTAAAGTATAAAATAAATAAATAAATAATAAAAAGAAATTAAAAAGAAAAAAGAAAACTACTCCTATTCCCTTTTCACCAGCATGTGATTAAGTCATTTTGCAACTAATTCAGTTAACACACTTAGATATGTGCTGTCTGGATCGCTTCTATATGCCTGCATACTTTAAATATGTTTTTTAAATTGCTTGCATTTTTCCCTCCAAGCACTTTATTGCTTTAAATCATTCCAGACACTTTTCCTATTAAGATTTTATATTTTATCTCCTCTTACTTTAGTCATCATTAATTACATGCTCCTTTTCATATATTAACTGACCTATTTTTCTTTGAGGAACTTCTTTTAAAAGATCCTGACACAATTCCATCCATACCTTTTATATCAAAATTGGCCTCATAGATTTTAACAGGCAAAGTGTCACAGGAAAATCATCCCTTAGGATGTTTTTCTCCTTTTCTTTAAGTTTTAAGCACTCTTTTTGTTCATTTGCTTTTTTTTTTTCCAAATGTGACAGACATTTATGTCTTTTTTCATATTTGCTTAGTAGAGAAAAGCAGGAAGACTGAAAAAAATCCTCAAAAGTTCCTCTAGTTCAGGCTTCTGTTCTACAGGCGGTTGATTTGGTTTGGCTGTGTTCCCAGGCAAATCTCATCTCCTAAGTCCCACCTGTTGTGGGAGGGCCCAGTGATGGGAATGTTTTCCCCCATACTGTTCTCGTGGTACTGAGTAAGTCTCATGAGATGTGATGATTTTATAAGGGGGTTTCCCCTTTTGCTTGGCACTCATTCTGTCTTGCCTGCTGCCGTGTAAGTCCTGCCTTTCGCCTTCCACCATGATTGTGAGGCCTCCCCAGCCACGTGGAACTGTGAGTTCATTAAACCTCATTTTCTTTGTATAACACCCGGTCTCAGAAATGTCCTAATCAGCAGCATGAAAACAGACTAATACAGCAGTACTACTCCTACACTTTGGAAATATTTAAAAATCACATCCTGTCTGACCCCTGATTTGTAGGAAAGCCAAGCCTCTCAGATGCTTTGTATACCTGGAAAGCTGCATTCCGACATAGCCCATTTTCCCTCTGACACCAAGCAATGACTCCCAACTCTTGTTCACAGATCCAACTCTCATCCTCTGATAGTAGGCAGGGCTCCCAGGAGTAGTGAGAAGGCTCAGTCTAGCTCTCACAATGGATGTTAACAAGGCTACTGTGCTGTGTTAGCAGACCTCCTTCTCTACATGAAATACTGGCTCCACTGTTTGGCTAACAGTATTCCTCTTTTCAAGAGCTTCACCAGCAGGTGCAAAGGCAGCTGTACATTGTTGTTTTTACTCCTACCTTTAAAAGAGGGTATCTTCATTTTTTCCTTCACCTTGGTATCATTGCAGATTGCTATAGTAAGACCTAGTTCTCCTATATGTTCCACATGTTTCCAATTGGTAGGACACTGAGGGAAACAAGAAGTCAGCTTATGTGTATCCAGTAACTTTCTACTATCTTAAAAGACTGAGGGTATTCATTATGGTTAATTACTAATTTTATATTCAGACATATAGATTGTGTTTTTCTTGGCACTGTTCAAAGCATTCTCCTAAATTTTCAAATTATGCTCAAAATTCGTAACACTTGAGATTGCTGGAGACCCAGTTAATGAATTGTAATTTTCCGTAGGTTGGGTATCCACTTAATTACATCTTAGTCCTCCCCGATGATTCCACCTTTAAATCATTACAGCCTAGTTATGAACATCAAGAAATTCTCTGCTGGAGCTTACGATGAAATCATTTAAAATCCTACATCAGTTTTCTGTTTGAAAATGTTCTGCTGTGTTGTAAAAGATGTGTTCCCTTTGTTTTAGGCAGTTTGTATGTAAACTCATTGGTGCAATGGCAAGTTGATGGACCAACAAACTTCTGGTCCTATAATATTAGGCCAAAAAAAAAAAACCTGTTAAAAAAGAAGTTTTTTTCTTATTGGATAAAAATGTATGCTAGAAAGGATGGTGAACTAGAAGATAACTATCCTTCTAGTATCAATTCTCTGGTAGAGAGTTTTTATTTCTTTGCTGTTTAGTTCTTTTTCTGTGCTAAAGAGAGAAGAAATGAGTCTTAAAGAGAACAAGCAAAAAATAAAGTAACATTAGTCAGTAAATCAATTAAATTATTGAATCCCTACTATATTCTAGGCAGTGTAGTTTGCTCCCTAATCTACCCTTGGCAGATAAGCAAAATGTAGTGGAAGTTTTTAATGATGAGTGAAACAGAAGATATCAATGGCAAACCATGGGGAATAGGTTCTGAATTCAATTTACAAGCAGATTAAGTAACAAATGAATATTCTAATAAGGATACATAAGATTATGTTTAAAAGCTGATAATTAAAAAGTTAAGTATTAGTAAGAATGGAGCCAGTTTCACTCAACTTTTTTTGAAAGTTGGTAGCTTGTTTATAAAGAATTTTTCACTTGAGTAACTGTTTAATATATTTAATGATTTTGATTTGAAAAGTGTCAGATAAAAATAATCTAGTTCTCTTAGTAATACCTGAATTGTTTTAGTGTAATACAGATGCTGTGGCTCTATAGCCAGAATGGTGATTTTTATTTATTTATTTATTTTATTTTGTTTTGTTTTTTTAATTGAGATAGAGTGTTGCTCTGTTGCCCTTGCTGGGGTGCAGTGGTGCGATCTCAGCTCACTGCAACCTACGCCGCCTGGGTTCACGCGATTCTCGTGCCTCTTCCTCCTGATTAGCTGGGACTATAGGTGTGCACCACCACACCTGGCTAATTTTTCTGTATTTTTAGTAGAGACAGGATTTTGCCATGTTGGCCAGGCTGGTCTTGAACTCCTGACCTCAGGTGATCTGCCTTCCCAGGCCTCCCAAAGTGCTGGGATTACAGGCATGAGCCACCACGCCTGGCTTAGTGATTATTTTTGACATTGAGAAATGAATAAATTATTTTCTAAAAGTTATTTGGATTGATTTCTGTCCATTAGTGGTTATGCAGATGAATGATTCTCAGTGTTTTCCCAGTCATGAAGCCATGGATTAAAACAATTTGTAAGGCATGATGGAGTATAAAAATGTTATGACTGTAAGTTAAATGCATAGGCTTTTTAGGTTCTTAAGCTAACCTTGAAAACCTCAAAGGCTGAGGGAATCAATGTACCACTCATGCGATCCCTAGCACATGAGTATCAGAAAGCTTTTATGTAGAGCATGCCACTGGTTAGACAAAGCTTGATTTGTTTTGATGGATATTTCCCACATTTATTTGGTTCAGATCGGGATCGTCTAACTTGAATAATAATTACAGAGCAAATTATCTTGCTGCCAAATCATGACAAAGTTCGTATGTAGGCAAACTGATCCCCTGGAAAGTTGAAAAGTGGCATAATTATCCAATTGCTCTCAGGGGTATCTTAATCCTATTTCAAGGAGCTGCATGGTAAAATACTTTTAATGACTTGCATATTTGGCCACAAGCACCATAATGGAACTCACAAAGAATATCAGTGTGATGTTTCATTTTGTTGGCTAGAAGTGTTACAAGGGAAATTTGGCTCCAGTGGTTCCCTTGGAAAAATTAGTGATTTTTATTAGACATTGACTTCTAAAAATGTAGCAGAGAAAGCAGAGGAATGAAAGCACATGAGAAGCAATTATCTGGTAACAGATGACATCTCTATGGGTGACCTAGTACTAATCTGAGAGGAAATATTTTCATATTCATATCTTTTAAGTTAGTAGAAATGACTGCTAGAGGTAACATGATAGCCCAGTACATATTAAAACGAATGAATCGGATTGTTCTCAGAAAGACTCCTGTTAAGTGTTTGTGTGAGCAAATTCAAGGAAGGAGAAATACACAAATAAGTTTGTCTTATTAGCTAAAATATCCAAATGTCACAAATGTTGATGTATAAATTAATTCTATGAACTCAGTGGTGGTTTTACTTATCTCTTAGTAAGCCTTGGCAGGTGGTAAAGAGAAACCAGGAGAGTGAACAAAATGAAACAGGAAGATTTAAGTTTTTCTTAATTTTGACCTTATCAATAATTCTAATAATAAATGACATCAGTATAAATGATTTCAGATGGAAGTAAGAATGTTGTGTACTTCATAAATACTTTGATTGCATAGGAATTTTGCCCTGCTAATGGAGGTAACAATTCAATCATCAAATAAAAGTCAGTTCATATTATATTGAGTAAACTTTATGTATAGTAAACTAATTTTGTTATTCATATTGAACAAGAATACTGCTGATTGGTTCTGTTATTTACTTTAAAAGGCAAAGGTAGCAACTAAGCCATCCTGCCTCCAGGGAGATTTGCAGGCATCAAGTGAATTCATAATTGATTTGATTTTACATAAGGAGCTCCTGCCAATAGGGTTAAAAAAGTGCTTTTTTCACATGCCTAAGGGTAAACTTAAGAAAGTTAATCAATCCAGTGAGAACAGGAGGGTCATATTATCATCTAGTTACCAAATTTATGTTTATCATGCCTTTTAAGTGTTATTACGTAGCCTAGTGAGGCAAGAATAATAATTGTGTCAGAGAACTGGGTTAGATTTATAACTTTGTCCCTGTTTATATTTAGGTTTCAATCAGGATGGCTGGGTAAGCACATATTCTATGTCTCCCACTCACCTCAATAGCTTGAAATTACAAAAAACATTTTATAAACATGTGTAAGCATGCTGGAAGACAAAATATAAGAATACATTTTGACAAAAAAATTTTAATAGTAATTGGGATTGGCTAGATGGGTAAACAAATTAAAAATTAAGCCCCCTAAAAGACCTATATGGTGCTGGAAGTGGAATATATCTTTGACTCCTTCACACTGTACCTTCACTCTCTTGCAAAGAAGCAGACAGCAGAAATGTTTAGTGTATGCTAACTAAACCAGAGAAGGTAGGAGATAGAATCTGAAATGCAGAACAGTAGCCAAGGCAATTTACAAACTTCAGTAGGGATACAGAACCCACAAAAATAGAAAACATGTTAATTACATGTTTTTCCTTCTGCACACCTTATACTTCTGCTGCTATAAAAGAGAAAAAAAAAGATCTAGTGTTTGTAATTTGCATCCACAAGCAGACAAATAGGAAGTACGAGATACAAAGATAAGCAAAAAAAAAACAAAAATACCAGACTTTGAAAAAAAATTGATGTATAAAAGACAGGCAACCAATCAAGCAACAACTTGGCAAGAGAAGTAAATTAAGCAAAGAGAAAGTTTTAAAGATAGTGTGATTAATGTGCTTAGAAAGATTATATCCCATTCACTTTTGTGAACTAAAGAAACAGGTGACATTAAAACTGATCTTCAAAATATGAAAATTTAAGACATAAATAAAGAATAGGCTCAGATAAAGAATGAATACATCAGTCAGAAGAGCGAGCTGAAGACTGTCCTGGTCTAAAGTAAAAGAAAATTATATTTAAAAAGATATTGCTAATATAATAAAATATTTCTGAAATTGCTAAAAGAAGTCCCACAAGTAAATAATATACGGAGTGTGGGTATGTGGTTGGTGGGGTATTGGAAGCAAAGGAAAAATAGAAAACAATATTCCAGGGCTAAAGTAATTATAAAACCTTGGATCCCAAGATAAATTTTAAAGGATATACATAAGGCTGGGCGTGGTAGCTTATGCCTTTAATCCCAGCACTTTGGGAGGCCCAGGTGGGCGGATCATTTGAGGTCAGGAGTTTGAAACCAGCCTAGCCAACATGGTGAAACCCAGTCTCTGCTAAAAATACAAAACTTAGCTGGGGGTGGTGGTGGAAGCCTGTAGTCCCAGCTGCTCAGGAGGCTAAGGCAGAAGAATTGCTTGAAATAGAGAGGCAGAGGTTGCAGTGAGCCAAGATTACACCACTGCACTCCAGCCTGGGTGACAGAGTGAGACTCTGTCTTAAGAAAAAAAAAGTTATATACATAAACCCATCAGGGAGTGTTTCACATTTCAGAGCTCTATGAATAGACAAAACTGAGAAGACAGAATAAAAGTTAACTGGAAAAAAAATGTTAGAAGAAAGAATAAAAGTTAACTGGAAAAAAATAGAATGATTATTTCAGCAACATTATATAATAGAAGACATTTAATTAATATTTTCAATATTCTGGCAGAGAATAAATTTGAAGACAAAATCCCAAAACAGTAATATTAATCCTTAAGAACTAAGAACATTTATGACATTTTTGAAATAATTATTAAAACGTAAGCTCCAGCCAAATGAGAAAAAGGAATCAAAATAAGAGTGTATAGGTATCAACTGGTTTTAGCCATTCATAAAAAATGGTAAGCGTCAATATGTATATTACTTAGGACTCATCACTGGACTGAATATATATATATAATATAAAAGAAATATTTAAGCATTTTTTATTTTATATACTACTAAAAGTGTATAGTATTCTACCAAATCAAGTATTGTAGCAAATCAGCTATGATCAAAAAGATATCAAGAAAGAAAACAAAAATCATTGAAAGTAGAAAGTAAAATAAGATAGAAGGAATTACCGTAAAACATCAATAGTAAAACCACCATCAATGTATTTATTTTTCTACTAAACGCTCAAACTTCAGATCATTAAACTAAAAAATTCAATCATGCACTGTTGACACAGAGAAATTGAAAATTACAGAAAAGAAAAAGGCTTATTTAGCAAAAGGTTGAAAAATTATAATATAGTATCTAAAGAGCTAAAACGTATTAGTACACCAAATTAGACAAAATAGATTCAACACAAAAAGTATCAAATTCAACAAAAGAAGACATTTCATATTAATAAAATTCCTCTGTGTAATGAAGACGTAATAACCATGAACCTTGATGCAACTAACCACAAAACTTGGAAAAATATAGTCTAAAAATCTTAGGAAGAATTTGATAAAGCCTTAAAATTTTCAATATATTTTTCTTAAAACAATTGGCACAATTAAACTGGAATCTAAATCAGTTTTCTTAAGAAACAATTCTCTTACCACAATACAATGCACATCTATATAATATATATGTCAAAGAAGTAATCAGAATGAAAATTAAAAAATATATTTTGAACTGTGACCATGCTGGCATGTGCTTCTAATCCTAGCTGCTTAGGAGGCTGAGGCAGAAGGATTGCTTGAACCCAGGAGTTTGAGGTCAATTACAGGTTTGTGTCAGGGGGTTGACTTTATTTATAAGCATACAATGAGGATCTTGTATTAACAGTTTTAGGTTTTTATTTTCTCTTCCAAATGTAATGCTCATGTTTTCTGTAGAATGGGAACTCATGACTCATATTTCTATGACTTGTGTTTCTGTGATCTTCATTTTCTCTGAAACTCAGTTTCTTTATCTTTAAGATAAGGAGTTTGAGTTTTATAATATTCATAGTGTCTTATAGAGCTAAAATTTTAGAATAATTTGAATATAATAAAAAATATACATTAATTATAGGGACTTTAAACCTAATTGAGATTACAGGTTTAATGATAGGGACTTTAAACATAATTTAGAATAATATACTATGCATATATGATTCTACCACATGCATTATGTTTTTGCCTAAAGAATTTATTAGTTTTCCCCGGTATATGGTGGAAAATGTTTTATAAATATGTCTAAGTTATGTATAGAAATACAGGAATTTTCCAAAAATAGTGGGTAAATGTTAGGAAACATTGAAACTGTTTATGTAAATTTCTCTCCCTCGTCCCCCTCCTCTCCCTCGTCCCCCTCCTCTCCCTCCTCCCCCCTCCTATTCCTCCACCTAAGACGGAATCTTGTTCTGTCGCCAGGCTGGAGTGCAGTAGAGTGATCTCAGCTCACTGCAACCTCTGCCTCCTGGGTTCAAGTGATTCTCTTGCCTCAGCCTCCCAAGCAGCTGGGACTATAGGCCTGTGCCACCACACCCAGCTAACTTTTGTATTTTTAGTAGAGATATGGTTTCACTATGTGAAACCATATGGCCAGGATGATCTCCATCCACTGACCCGGTAATCCACCCACCTGGGCCTCCTAAAGTGCTCGGATTACAGGCGTGAGACACCATGCCTGGCTGGTTAATTTCTTCTGACAGTGTTTCAGCAAAGACACATGAAGTTTGTTCTCTAATCATGAATCAAGGAAAATAAAAGAGATGGATGAAACCAACTACTTGTGGTAGTTAAAGCAGGCTGACTCTCTAACGCACTGAAAATAAAGCTTAACATAGTTCTAATTGTATAATTTCCTCAAGGTTATTTAATGCAAATGCAATTATCCCTGTAACTTTGACTATGATGGTGTTTAATAAGTTAACCATGTAGTAATGAAAAAATATGATGAAATTGATTAAAATGATGTTTATTAGGGGGTAAGTATTAAAATTATTTTCTAAAAGATATTTTTGTGAGTGAACAAAATAAATAGAAATGGATCTAAAAGAGTAAGAACTGTGATTCATTCATAAAGAATTTCATATGTGTAGCTATTATAATCTCTAGAGGTAAACTGAGGCCACTGTAGTGGCATTTTATTACCTCTTATTCTGTAGCAATATTTGTCTGGATTTTGGATTTGTCACAACAGAGCGTCATTACCTCTGTTCACCTCCAAATGATATTTGACTTCTGGAGGCAATGCAGCATGATAGTGCTGTTCACTGAGGCTTGGTGCAGAAAGGCCAGACACATCAGTGAGAGCAGCACGTGGCATCTTGGTCCTCTCAGATAAGATTCAAAAAGCAGGCCCAGGTTCTGCATCACTTTTCAGCAGTTTGACCAAAATTTCACTGAAATTCTAAACCGTATATGGGATCATAATTACTGATGTGGTTTAAACATGAACCTGAATACCTCAGACACCATCACTGGCCTCACAATATCTGGGTGCTGCCTCACCTGGTTCCACTTGCTTCTATGCTACAAATGGCCTCAACGAGCAGATGGTGTGTGTGTCCTTACTGTTCCCAGTAGTCTTGTTCTTGGGGTCTTCCAACTCTGGTTTCTAGCTAGCGATGTTCTGATAAATGTTTAACTACTGATTATCTGAAGGGAGAGGAAAAAAGCCCTGATCTGTAGCACTTCTCAATTTTTATGATATAAATACTCCCATGATGGCCATTTCAAGCTACCAGTAGGATACCTCAGAAGGCAGAGATAGGAAGAAATGCACACGGTTACCTTTGCAAGCTGATATATGCTTGCTCCAGCACACAGTTGTTTTGAGCTGTTTTTTTTCTTTTTTAATCCTTTATGTCCTTCTTCATCCTACCAAAACCACTTGTAGTACTCATTTATAAAGGATAGGTCAGTCTGTTCTGTTTAGTTTCCCTGCTGCTGGTGTTCCTCCTCTTTTTGCCTCTTTTTGTCCCCATCTCTCCCTCCCTTGTTTCCCCACCCTTTTTATGTATTTAAAGCTTTTGGGTCAGAATAGATTTAAGTAGTGCTACCCATTATCCCACTCCAGAGAGTATATTCTCACAGACCATTGTTTAAAAGCAAAATACCTGATTTCCCATACTTCAAGGTGTGCTTATTGCCCATCTTAAGCATACCCTCACAAGTAAACTCAAAGAAAATATGTGAATTGTAATAGAACACTTTGGAGTCCACACAATGTTTAAATAGATGGCATCAAACCCGATTTTTCCCCATATGGATATGAGAGAGATAATTATGAACAAACAGTCATGGAGCAATGCTCAAAGCCATTAAATGATTATATTTTGCCATGTTTCCCTCTTTAATCCTTTCTCTGCTCTATCTATTAATTTTTCAGACCTTGGGGCAGGGACAAAGTGAGAAAAGAATATCAGTGGAGCAGATCCAGAGTTAATTTATTTGCTTATTTTATTCTTTCTCCTAATCCGGATACTTAGAGAGCCTTAGCTTATTAGAAGAAAACAAATGCTAATCTTGAATACTTCATTTCTTTGACCTAATGAGTGGAAGATTCATAAAGGCATTATCACAATTTGACGTTATTATAGCCACTTAAAGTCTATGCTCTTGCAAATATCATGGTTTGGTTTTTGTTTTCTTATATTTACTGGTGCCAGCATTTCTCAATTCAGACATGCCAATACAAATCAATTATTCAAAAGATATGAAAAAGGGTTTATTGTTTCATATCTAATCACTGAGTTTAAGATTTGGTAAATACTGAGCCAGAATTTTTGTGCATGGTTTTATTACATGACAACACTCTTTTTTAAGTTGAAATCTCTTTAGCTTGACCCTAAGTGTTTTTATGTTTTATATACTTTCCTGAACAGTTTTTCTTTTCACCCTATGTACCCTGGTTTATACCTGCTTTCACCTTCCTGGACTGACTACTGAATCTCAAGATTACTTTTTTTTGTAACATTCAATAGTGAACATTTATTTTTTTTCTTTTTACAACTTCTTACCATTTGAAAATCTTTTCTGTCAATTCTCCTAGTACAAGAGTCTAAGGGCTCAGCTATTCTCTGAGCACCCAGTATGTAGACATGTGATTTAGACACAGCAATTGCGTGGTTTCAAGCAGGACTTTGAAACTTAATGACTGATGCAAATTTGAAGGGAAATGGTGAAATTAATCACTGTGGTTATATTTTCGAGAGTCAAGTTCTGATGGTAGAATCCTAGCCAGAATGTTCCTGGGACACTGACTTGATTATTTTTCTGAGCAAATTCTGACCCTGGCTTTCTACTCTAGCCACAGATCTGTAAGCCCTTTGATGTTATTCCAAAAAATTCATTTTCCTCTTACCTTAGTGATTTCTCTTGAATGCAGCTAAATACTCTAATTAATTCCACAATTATGTAATTTACTGCAATGATAGTATAAAACTGCATTTATTCTCTTCCATATGTTGTAATTAGTTCATCTACCATTTATACGTTGATAGAATGATTTAGTTTTTACTGTGCATTCTATTGCTAAGCTCAATAAGTTCTTTAAGTTAATTCTTAAAAAATCTCCCAATTATATTCTTTAGAAATTCACTACTTAATTTTCTAAATTGAAGCATGTATTTGTAACAGTAAATTAAAGTGGACCTTTCCTGGTTCAGTTTCAACTGAGGCCTAAATTCATCAGAACCTATATTCCCAAGTGAGTTTTTCAACATATAATCATATGTTGAATAGTTCAACCAAGTACAAACTAGATTAGTGAATTGCAGCATGCTGGACAACATGCAAAATATTGTACAACATTATTGGGATGATAAATAACTGACATACAAAATATATATAAGAGATTTGGGGAAGATTATTTCTATGAAGAAATCTATGCTATGTGTCTCAATCCATTCTGTTCAATGTAGAGATGAAGATGTGCTTTCCTTTACCTCAAGCCTACAGAGACAGGCTTGATAGGGATCATTAATTAAATATAAAAGGTATCTCCTTTATTTTATAGACTCAGTAGACTGGAGTCTGACTTACACTTGGAAATTTATAAGAGAGACTTTGTCTACTGTTTTGAGATATCAGAGCAAAAGGCTTGCCAATTGGAAACCAGCTATAGTCCTATTGCTAGCAGAGGCAAATGATGTAGGTTTCTTTCATGGACTAAGTGTAGGCCATCTTGGAGCTATTTTGTATATTTTCTAAAGTCCTCTGGAAGGGTGATGAGGCCCGTACCGAGAGAACCTAGAGTATATTTCTCAAAACAAGGATAGTAATGGGAGTGGCATTCAGAGGCAAACACAGGGTGCAGCATTTCTTTGTCACTATTCCCTTATCTTGGGTAGCACCACTGAGTATGTTCAGTGAGAAATCACCAAAGAAACCTTAAAAACACCCATGAGCAATGAATAAACAAATAAATAAATACATCTGGAAACATTTGCCAAACTAAAATGTACAGTGCCTTCGAGCCAGAACTTTCTGGCTCCCTTTTCCATTTTTCCTTCCACATATTTGACCTGACAGTGGGAGCTAGATGGGGCAGAAAGGGTAGAAAAATAAGACAGGGAAACAGAAAAGGCCAAACCTGGTTAAGGTGGCATGCAATTTGCTTGCAGATGGCCAGACCTGGAGAAGTGGGGAAAAGTGTTACCTGTGGATGAAGATTGAAGTTGTTGATTAATATGTTTGACAGATATTCTAATTTCTGAGGCAGGGTGGGCAAATTTTACTACTTAAAAGGCCAAAAGTCTTTGTGTTAGCTAGGAAAGATTTTTTAAAATAGTGAGATTGCCACAGTTTTCATCATGGATCAGGGAAAAGCTCTCCCACTCTCATATAAATAAATGTTAAAGAGATAGTGGAAGGTGAAAATAAAAATACTTTCAGATTCTTATGCTCTACAAATACAAATTTTGCTTACTTAATATTCCAGTTACACATACAATAAGGAGATTATCACTTTTCAAGTAATCAGCATATGAAATATGCTCATGATTCTAAAGCCATACTAAACTTAATTTCAACTTCAGAAGGCAGGCCAGGATCTTTTAAGGCCTTGGGTTCTTTGTTATTCATCCACTCATCACATATTCCTGAATTTCTACTATACACCTGTCATTTTGCTAAATTATAAGAATACACCTGAGGATAAGATGTGTATTATCTCTGCTGAAATTCAGGTAATAGCCTATGTAGTAGATTGGCATTAAAAAGAATCACAAAGATAATTACAGTGTTGAAAGGCAAAAGACAGACATACTTACTATAGCTGCATGATTATTACATGCCTATAAAAAGGGTCCTTGCCATCATATGGTTTTCTGCGTATGTAGGAGATAAGAAATGTATACAGATTATTATGTTAATTATTATTAATTAAAAGATTATTACATTAAAAGTTAGAAAGTATTAACTGCTATAAGGCAATTCTATGACAGTTCAGGGCAAGAAAAAGACAATGTTGCTGGTTATTGACAGAAGGCAATGGTCTTGCTGGTATTTTAGCTGGACTTTGAAAAAAAACAGTGGAGTTTTGGCTCCTGAAAATAATATGTCAGTCTGGAGAAGTAGTCTAAATAGAAAAAAGAATGGCATAGGGAAACCTTACAATGTGTACAGAGAACAGGTGATAGACAAAAGCCGTACATGTTTCCCTCAACCCCATAAAAAAGACATGGCAGGATTTTGGCTTCTCTCTCTGGTCTGCTCTTTGTCTTCCTTGGTTGGAGTGAAAAAGCTTCTGCTAGAGTGATCAGAGGATGGGGTTCCAAGCCTTACCTTTGCAACTATATGGTGGTCCAGTGGCTCCCAGCCCTGATCTACCACCACATTAGATAAGGGGAGACAGACTTAAGCACTGGGCTCTAGCTGGTTCTCATCGTGTTCCACAGGAGGCCAACTCCCTCCTTGGGAAGTCAGATGGCAGAGAATAAAGCTTGACCAAGTTGATCCTTACTTTTAGCCCAGACCACAGAGCAAAAGAACGTAAAAGAAAGTAACGGTGGCTGGATGTGATGGATCACTCCTGTAATCCAAGCACTTTGGAAAGCCAAACCAGGAGGATCGCTTGAGTCCAGGAGTTCAAGACCAGCTTTGGCAACATGGAGAATCCCCATCTCTACCAAAAAGATACAAAAATTAGCCAGGTGTGGTGGCATGGGCCTGTCGTCCCCGCTGCTTGGGTAGCAGAGGTGGGAGGATGGCTTGAGCCCAGGAGCTGCAAGTTGCAGTGAGCAGTGACGGCACCACTGTACTCCAGCCTGGGCAACAGAGCCAGACATCCCCCACGCCAAAGGAAAGTAAGTAAGTAGAGGTACTTTTCCCACTTGAAAGCTCTGCTCAAACATACCGAAGCCCAGAAAATTCATAGAAGCCTATCTAGTTGGGCTAGCTTATGTCCAAATTTTAAGTATTGCCTTTGCCAGGCGTTGGCAACATTGGCAGGCATTGTTGGAATCTTTGACAATTTTGAGTGTGCAAAGAAATAGTTATAAGGACCTGAAAGTAGAAACTTTGTGACTATAGAATTGACACTGAGGTAGAAAACGGGTGTGATAAGACAGGTGTGATAGTGTTTTTTGTTGCTTTTAGGAGTATTTGATTTTTTTAAAAAAGAAAAAAAGCTATGTACACAAGTTTCTATGATTAATACATTATAAAACCTAACAAAATAAAGAAAAACACATTTTGATAAACAGATAGAACAAAAGGTAGTTTTAATGGACTTCACACAGGATTGCTTTTAGTGCCGCAGACCGCAACTTTATTAATAAACTTAACCTGCAAAAGAAACTGTCAATTCAATATATACAAGTGTTCATGTCCAAAACATTCAGACTGTCTTCAAAAATAAGCATTGAATGCCAAGTAAGACTTGTTCCAGTTTCCTAGCTCCCCAGAGAGCCCACACTATTACTGGTCAGATGTTGCTCAGGGTAACGTACCAAGAAAAAAGAAATCATTCTGACAGATTTGTCTTTTGACTGCAAAAGGGACTCATTCCTCCAGAGTTTAAAACATATTGAGCTGCTATTATCCAAGTGTGTAGATCACAGCTGTGAGCAACTATATAGAAGTCTGACCTCTGTCCTGTCATGGGTCGTTACTTGGAAATAGTGAGAATAACCAATTTCTAGGAGAGAACATGGATGACTGTTCATTGCTATCTATCTATTTTTTGAAAGAAAGAAACAATCTTTGACCTGGAGAACGAACTTGTGACCGGAATCCTGGCTCTTGGTTCTTTTGTTTTTCATGAACACCCAGTGAAGTTCTTATTATCTCCATTTTTGAATGCAGACACTGTGGTAAAGTCACACAGCACTGGATATCAGTTCAATATTCCTTCAACCGTTTCAACTAAGTTGCTTAGATCAAATCACTTTGACTCTCAGGGTCATAGTTTTGAAATGGTGGCTAACACACCTTACCTGGCAGATGGAATACTTCTAAGCATAAAGCCTCGAAGGTGAAAAGTAAAAACTAGTGGGGAAATCCAGGTTTCTTTGTATTTCACTTCATTCATTTTATTCCATTCTGGTTGGCCCTCTTGACTTTCAGGGTTGGTGGCATCTTACAACCACTGCAGCAACACATACCCTTGGAATAAATATTAGGTCAAGTATTTGGAATAAACTTTAAGGTCAAAACAACTTTGAAATTGGATTTCTTTGTTGGATGCCTTTATGTTTAAAACTTTTGGTTCTAAATAAGTCATGCACCATAGTAGTCTCAAAGAAAAAAGAGAGCAGAAAAATAAAATAGAACTTCAATAGCGTGAGATAGAAAATATGTGTTATCTTCTTTGTCCACATATCATAATAGTAGCAACAGTACCTTGGGCACCGTGAGAGGAAAAATTATACTATCCTTTCATTCTATCTGGAATAGTGACTTATTTATTAATTCCTTAAATATTTAAGTAAGGTTCTGAGTGCTAGGTGCTGTGTTATATGCTAGAGATACAAAATGTATAAAATATGTACCTTGCTCTCTAGGAGCCAATAGCTTAACCAATAAGTTATTCTGTCCACAGAAATCTAGACCAATGTCTTATGTTTAAAAATTTCCAGTTCTTTCTTGGTTATGTTTCCCAGGCAAATAAAGTTATTCCACACAGATATGTCAAATACCTGCCATTTGTCAAGCATTGTGTTAAGCATCAGGAAGACACTGATAAGAAAAGTTATTAAGACCCTACTTTCATATGGATTGCCTAGTCTGCTAATTAAAAAAAATTTTTTTCAATTCCCTCTTCCACAAAAAGCCATATATTCATTTAAAACTATATTGGCCATTACTGTGGTCTCAAGAATCGTGTTCCACCTGAACCAGTTGATTTGAATTATACCAATATTCATGCTAATAAAGGAGAAAGGATACCTGGGAAAATGCAATGCGTAACCACATTACAGAGCCATTCATTTAAATTTCCTTGATTGCAAAATATGTTTCAAGTTCTATTAAAACTATCAAAATCAGTTGTTGTATTATACCTTCTGTTCAACAATCATCAGTCAATATGCACTAGAAATCAGAGAATTAACAGATTCTTTAATTAAAATTTTACTACACATCTGCTCTCTGTGGCCAAACACTATGTTGGGCACTTAGGTTATTAAAAAGAACCGAATTATGTTCCATGCACTCAAGGAATTTATCAGGAGAGAGAGAAGTAAATGAAGTATCTGGGTAAAAAAAAATTCTTGACAAAATAGAATTTCCCCACAATATTCTGTGGGCTATTGTATTCATGCTACTTATACCTAAGGCTTAACCAGAAGCTGTCTCAGTAGTGATAGTCAGCCCAAGTGACCATATGTAGAGAAGTTCTTATATTTCAAGCTACTTTTACCTTATAGAAGACAGACTTTTTCCCTAACAGTTTACGCAGATTTTCAACAAAGTAAGTTTTCTGTTAAAAATGGCTCTAGTTTGTAAAAGACAAAAATGTACATGTCTCTGTAAGACATTTTTCAGCTACTAAAATTCAAAACAAATGCAGTACTATTTCATCACAGTTCTGCTGTGTATTTAATTTCTGCTGCTGCCTGAAAAACAGTGCTATTCAGTCTGTGCTCTTTTAGAAGACCCTAGATATAACACATTGCTGTTCCTTCCCTGTATGTTGAAGGGACGCCACTTCTCATTCTTCAGTGTCTTATTTCTCTTGGGAAAGGACAACTTTATCCATTGTGTCTTTCATATTCATACGATCCTAAGAATACACATCCCTACATTTCCCAATTTTGATTCGGTCCTTGCAAATGACATGAAAAGCAGTTTGATGTTTTAGGCAGACAGGAAATCTCAGTGGCATAGGTTTGAGTTAAAATGGTTTCCCTCTCCTTTCAAACGAATTAAGCTTCGTTTGGCAATCACTAAGAATTAGGTGAGGAAAAGATGCTGGGCAGCCCTGCAAGTGACTGGTGCTTTGAATGACTAGAAATGAAAAGTGACAGGTCACTGCTCTTTAGAGTCTGAAGCAGCTGGATCACTAGAGATGCCAAGTTCCCTGTGAGAAAAATTCAAGCTCTTCTCAGTTATCATTCTCACGCCTTTTTTGCACTGGTATCAAGAATACTTAGAGATTAAATAATTCATATTGAATATATATTAATATCTCTATTTCTGCATCTATCTTCATTAATAATCCCTAAAAAATAAAATAATAATCTCTAAAGAATAAAACAATACATTTCTCCAACATATGTATCTGTAGACCTATAACTATATCAAATATTCTCCCAAATATTTTCAGAATTTTAATTCAACATGAGATTACTATAATATAAACATAGATTAATAATAATCCCTAATTAAGTAAAAACTGAATGTATTGTATATTATAGGCAACATATTTTCAGTTTAAAAACACTTAGGGATTATTGTCATGTAAACATGAAGTCAATATATTTACTTGCTAGGATATTAAATTTTCATGTTTTCAACTAGTCTCTGGATATTTTAATGTTTCTCCATGATGTAAGGTTTGGTTCTTGGGCATTCCATAGTAAAAAGAGTAATTATGATATATTGGCTTACTCTCTTTGAGGTCACATGATTGTGTAGCGTGGTTAAAAGAATGAAATCACTTACAAGTATTATCAGTAAGTACAACATGTCCTGCAGGAAAGCGATTTTGCTACTGCTGAAGTAAATGGCACCACATCAACGGCACCACTCCTTGGCGTCCTGGGTCATTAGCCTCCACTTACAGATTGCTCAACTCCTAGTCCACAATCACTCACTAAGGACATGGCTACATTTGGCTATCAGCTCTAGTAATGAAGCTTGAGTTTGATGATTTTGCAGGTTCCTGCTTTGGTCTTTGTCCTACCATCTGTCCTTCTATTTATCTGCCTTGGATTTCTGGGCCATAAATTATGACCAGTATTACCCTACATCTTGCAAGCCTGAGCTCTGATCAGTCATCCTCAGCCCAACATCCTTTATATCCACATTCACTTAAATATCTTCAAGTTCATTGCGATAATTGACTGACCCAGTTTTTCCCTCTTTGCTACTTTTTCCCTCTAAATTCTCCTTGTTCAGTCTCTACCAGTAAAGACCAGGAAATTTCCCTTGTTAGACTTAGAATAGAGCCTTAGATCAGTTGTCAAAAGTTTAGGAGGGCAGAAGTGCCAACTGAAAGGTCTTTGGAGGCCCATGCTCAGAACTCCATTTTCTGCTGCATTCTGTTACTCAAGCCAAGACACAAGGCCAGATCAGATTCCAAGAGTGAGAATATTAAATCCAACCTTGGGTGGAAAGAGTCACAAAGTCACATTACATAGATAGAGGGTTGGGAAGCACTATTATATCTGTCTTTGCAAACAGCCTTCCCTCTGACCACGATTTTTCTTATCTTTCTCAGAGGGAAATACATTTATCCCCTCTCACAAGTCTCTTCTCACTCATATATCAGGCCTAAAATTGAGGGATATGAAAACTGAATTTTGTCAGGAGCTCAGCTGAGCTAGAGGGGTGGGGAGAGGAATGAGTTTCCATGTGTTGGAGCAGCTGAATAAAGCAAAAAGCCAAAAATGAGGGTAACTATAAAGCAAGTGTCTCAAGTGGAAGGAGTGCCGACTTCCCCTGTTCCATTTTCCCCCATGAAATGGTGCCTTGGCCAAGGGTGAAGTGGACTTGCACAAATGTGGGGTCATCTCACTGTTGAGAGCATCCTGAACAGAAGGATACTGCAGTTTTATGGACTTGGGCTGGGAGGAGGAAGTCAGGCTAGGAGTGGAAGAATACCGAGTACTGAGTTGGACGGAGGAAAAATGTCTACAAGGTTTCCCGCTCCTTCCCCCAATAAAGAGGCCTTGGTGGAGGTACTTGACCCCAGAAAGACATGTAGGAATGAAGGTTCCTTGGCTAGGAATGCTAATGTATGTAAAAGCATGACTGAATAGAGGAACCTGAGTCCTTACTGTGACTCTCCTTAGTGTGCAATGCGCTCGCTCTGCACTGAGTCTGATGTGGAGAGGGCAGCTTTCTTCCACAAGGCCTCTCAGGTAAAGCCTTTGTAGTTGACCACAGTCAGAGCTGAAGAATCACACATAGATTTTAACCAGAAGCCAAACTCCTCATAGATAAGGCTGTAGCTTCTCCTGGGTAACTTCTTTTAATCCGGAGACAAGGGGACTAAAAAGTCAAGTTATACTCTCCCCTTCCCCAACCCACACACATTCAGAATGATTTCTCATAATCGTTTGAAGACAAATTTAACTCCCAATTCTGCACTTAAGAGGCCATTGACCTGCTTTCTATTACTGTACTTTTGTCTTTTTTAGATTTTGTATTAATGTTATCATACATTATAGTATTTTGTTTGTGCCTTTCATTTATCATAATACTTTAGATATTTATCCATATTTTTGCATGTATCAATAGTTTATTTATATTAACATTTCACAGTGTAGATATACCATAACTTATTTATCTATTCCCTAGCTGTTGTACATTTTGTATTTTAATGTTTGGCTACTATCACTAAACTGTGATGAACATTTGCATATTGATATGTGTGGACATATGTTTTTATTCCTCTTGAGTGCATATCTTGGAGTGAGATTGCTGGTCAATGACAAGTACATGTTTAGCTTCATAAGAAATTAACAACTGTCCTCTCTCTCTATTTTTCCATCCCATCAGAGAGTTGCAGTTGCTCACATAGTTTTCAACACTTGGTAGTAATGGTCTTTTAAACTTGAGACATTGTAGTGGGTATGTAGGGTATGTCACTGTGGTTGTAATTTGTACTTCCCTGATAATGAGTGATGTTGACCATCTCTTTATGGATTTCTTGTCTGTTTGTACTTTTTTTGTGTGTAAAAAGTGTGTTAAAAAATTTGCCTTTTGAAAAACTGGATTGTTTTTCTTGATATTATAGTAGTATAAGAATTCTTTATGTATTCTCAATGTGAGTATTTTGTCAGATAAATGTATTTTCTGTTCCCGTGTTAGTTTGCTGAGCATGATGGCTTCCAGTTTCATCCATGCCCCTACAAAGGACATGATCTCATTCCTTTTTATGGATGCATAGTATTCCATTGTGTATATATATATATATATATATATATATACCACATTTTCTTTCTCCAGTCTATCATTGATGGGCATTTGGATTAGTTCTATTTCTTTGCTATTGTAAATAGTGCTGCAACAAACATAAGTGTGCATGTGTCTTTATAGTAGAGTGATTTATATTTCTTTGGGTATATACCCAGTAATGGGATAGCTGGGTCAAATGGTATTTCTGGTTCTAGATTCTTGAGGAATCACCATTCTGTTTTCCACAATGATTGAACTAATTTACATTCCCACCAACAGTGTAAAAGTGTTCCTATTTCTCTACATTCTCTCCAACATCTATGTTTCTTGACTTTTTAGTAATAGCCATTCTGACTGGTATGAGATGGTATCTCATTGTGGTTTTGATTTGCATTTCACTAATAACAAGTGATGTTGAGCTTATTTTCATATGTTTGTTAGCCACTAAATGTCTTCTTTTGAGAAGTGTCTGTTATATCCTTTGCCCACTTTATGATGGTTTTTTTTTCTTGCAAATTGGTTTAAATTTCCTATAAATTCTGGATATTAGACCTTTGTCAGATGAGTAAATTGCAAAAATTTTCTTCCATTTCATAGGTTGCCTATTAACTCTTATGGTAGTTTCTTTTGCTGTGCATAAGCTCTTTAGTTTAATTAGATCACATTTGTCAATGTTGGCTTTTGTTGTAATTGCTTTTGGCATTTTTGTCATGAAGTCTTTGCCCATGCCTATGTCCTGAACGGTATGCCTAGATTTTCTGCTAGGGCTTTCCATGATTTTGTGTTTTACGTTTAAGTCTTTAATCCATCTTGAGTTCATTTTGTGTAAGGTTTAAGGAACAGGTCCAGTTTCTGTTTTCTGCATACAGCTAGCCAGTTTTCTCCACACCATTTATTGAACAGGAGATCCTTTCTATTGCCTGTTTTTATAAAGTTTGTGGAAGATCAGATGGTTGTAGATGTGTGGTGTTATTTCTGAGGTCTTTGTTCTGTTCCATCGGTCTATATGTCTGTTTTGGTACCAGTACCATGCTGTTTTGGTTACTATAGCCTTGTAGTATAGTTAGAAGTCAGTAGTATGATGCCTCCAGTATGTTCTTTTGCTTAGGATTGTCTTGGCTATATGTAGTCTTCTTTGATATCATATGAAACTTAAAGTAGTTTTTCTAATTCTATGAAGAATGTCAATGATAGTTTGATGGGAATAGCATTGAGTCTATAAATTTGGGCAGTATGCCCATTTTCACAATACTGATTCTTCCTATCCATAAGGATGGAATGTTTTTCCATTTGTTAGTGTCCTCTATTAGATCCTTGAGCAGTGGTTTGTAATTCTCCTTGAAGAAGTCCTTCACATCCCTTTTAAGTTGTATTCCTAGGTATTTTATTCTCTTTGTCGCCATTGTGAATGGGAGTTCACTCATGATTTGATTCTCTGTTTGTTTATTATTGGTGTAAAGGAATGCTTGTGATTTTCGCACATTTATTTTGTGTCCTGAGACTTTGCTGAAGTTGCTTATCAGCTTAAGGAGTTTTTCGGCTAAGACAATGGGGTTTTCTAAATATACAATCGTGTCATCTGCAAACACAAACAATTTGACTTCCTATTTGAATATACTTTCTTTCTTTTCCTTGCCCAATGGCCCTGGCCAGAACTTCCAATACTATGTTAAATAGGAATGCAGAGAGAGGGCATCCTTGTCTTGTGCCGTGCCAGTTTTCAAAGATAATATCTCCAGCTTTTGTCCATTCAATATGATATTGGCTGTTGGTTTGTCACAAATAGCTTTTATTATTTTGAGATATGTTCTACAAATACCTAGTTTACTGAGAGTTTATAACATGAAGGGATGTTGAGTTTTATCAGAGGCCTTTTCTGCATCTATTAAGATAATCATGTAGTTTTTATCTGTGGTTCTGTTTATGTGATGAATTACATTTATTGATTTGCCTATGTTGAATCAGTCTTGCATTCCAGGAATGAAGCCAACTTGATTGTGGTGGATAAGCTTTTGATGTTCTGCTAGATTTGGTTTGCCAGTATATTATTGAGGATTTTCACATTGATGTTCGTTTAGGGATATCGGTCTGAAGTTTTTTGTTGTGTCTCTGCCAAGTTTTGGTATCAAGATTATGCTGCCTTCCTATAATGAGTTAGGGAGGGGTCTCTCCTTTTAATTGTTTGAAATAGTTTCAGAAGGAATATTACCAGCTCCTCCTTGTACCTCTGGTAGAATTCGGCTGAGAATCCCTCTGGTCCTGGGCTTTTTTGGTTAGCAGGCTATTAATTACTGCCTCAATCTCAGAACTCCTTATTGGTCTATTCAGGAATTCAACTTCTTCCTGGTTTAGTCTTGGGAGGGTGTATGTGTCCCAGAATTTGTCCATTTATTTTAGATTTTCTAGTTGATTCACACAGAGATGTTTATAGTATTCTTTAATGGTGGTTTGCATTTCTTTGGGGTCAGTGATGATATCTCCTTTATCATTTTTTATTGTGTCAATTTGAATCTTCTCTCTTTTCTTCTTTATTAGTCTAGCTAGCGATCTATTTTAATAAGTTTTTCAAAATAACAGCTCCCAAATTCATTAATTTTTTGGAGGGTTTTTTGTTTCTCTATCTCTTTCAATATTGCTTGGGTATTATTTCTTGTCTTCTGGTAGCTTTTCGATTTGTTTGCTCTTGCTTTTTTAGCTCTTTTAATTGTGGTGTTAGGGTATGAATCTGAGATCTTTCTAGCTTTCTGATGTGGGCATTTAGTGCTATAAATTTCCCTCTTAACACTGCTTTAGCTATGTCCTAGAGATTCTGGTATGTTATTTCTTCATTCACATTGGTTTCAAATAACTTTTTGATTTCTGCCTTAATTTCATTATTTATGCAGGAGTCATTCAGGAGAAGGTCGTTCAATTTCCATGTAATTATTTGGTTTTGAGTGAGTTTCTTAATCTTGAGTTCTAATTTGATTGCACTGTAGATATAACTAGAGAAACTTGGACATAGTCTTAATATGATGGGTTGGTTTAGTTCATGTTTCTTTGAAGGTTTAGGAATTCAGTGGCAGCTGTTTCCCAATATAAAACTCCCTCCCCTGATGTATCATGCTGTCTTCTATATTCGTGACCCCACATCTTTAGATATAGACACTGGCTTCCCATCTGAAGGACATTGATGAGTTGAATAGAAGTAACTCCACATTCAGACTCCTGATTAGTTTCCATATTGCTTTTTTTCTGAATTTTTGCCTCACATGGTCTAATCTCATCACCCCAAAATTATTGAAATATTTCTAACTCACTGAACAAAGCAGTATGTGAACTACTGACTATGAAAGCTAAAATGTGTGTGTGTGTGTGTGTGCATGTGCATGTTTGTGTGTATGTGTCCAGTATCTAGCTGAATACTTGATTCATGGTAGGTACTCAATAAATGTCACAAACTTTTCACCAGTGTAAAAGTGTCTCATTAAGTTGTTTCTGAGAAGCTTCATATGACATATAGTTTTGTGTCAGAAGTAGAGAGGTGGCTGCATGTCACAAAGCAAGCTTCTAGAACTTTGATAATTTGTTGGGAATCACTGCTCATTTATTTTACCATTACACTGCTCTAATTGCTTAACTTGTCAGCCATTACCTTTACTTGGTGTGGCGAACTCATGACATTTGAGCAATAATTGTCCTACCCATCTCACAGTAGTCATCACTTATCAATCATAGCACTATTGCTGAGTAAGCACAGCAGCAGCAGTAAAATTCTTTTAAAAAACAGTGTTCTAGAAGCCACTAGCAATCAATGTGAGTTGAGATGACATTTGAGACCCATTGTCATTCTTGACTTGTTTTAGAAGATTAAATATTTTTGCAACATCAACTCAATGTAAAACTTGGCACCTAATGATTTATAATAACTACTTGTTAATGTTTTTGAAAATATGATAAATATGGGTCATTGGATATTGTTCTATTTCTCTGATAATGCCAAAGTAAATTTTGGGAAACAATCGTTCTTGACTAGTTAAATATATTTGTAAGAGATGAGAAGAATTGATATTTTTATATTTGCACCATTGTGTTTTAAGCAATGTATATCTCTTGATAATTTAAAATGTACACTTTATATATTTTGTATTTTAGATTGTAAAGAATTGAAGTCTTTCTTGGTGGTTTCTAGAAGATGTACCCAAATCCGCACACTGTTGCAAATTGTGACTAACTGCAAGTTGTCTCCTTAAATTAATTTGCTGAAAGCTGATAATAATAGCTGCTTTGCCTCTAGTGAGACAACCTTTCAGGAAAAAATTCTGGCAGATGTTAGCGTGGTTAATAGCAGACTTGTTTTTCTGCTTCTATTTACCAATTATGAAGAATATTTGGCTTCCTTACTGTTGAGTTTCTTCAAAGACAACATGTAAGTTTTAAAGTGATACTGACTTCCAACAAAACTATATGGCTATGGTATTGTTCTTCCCCCAAAGAGGAGGTCAGGCAAGTGCCCTGAAGCGAGGAAGCAGATTATTATATGCTTCCATTGTGTTCCCTATCTTTCTCAATTAAAAAAACAGAATATTATTTCTCAAAACTCTATAGATAGATGGCTAGTTATCTTATAGGTTAATCTAATCTTAACAGAAATAATTATAAAATAAATTCACTAAACATATAGCTAATAGAAAGATGGTCATCATGCAGGAAACTATGATAAGATTAGCAGCAGAAGATTATGAATGGAGCAATAAATGCAAACTAAATCACACACACACACACACACACACACACACACACACACACATTTGGGGTAGCAAAGAAAATCGATATGGTTTTGCTACTAGTTCATTTGGCCACATGTAAAAGGCAACTCTAATATGTAGCCCATCTTATGTAATCACCCAGGAAGGCACTATGTAAGTTTTAACAGTCAAACTCAGCCTGAGAACTGAATGATATTTGTAAAACTCTGAATGAAGGCCAACATTTTTTTGTGTTTGATGTTAGAAAAAGGCATTGGAAGGAACGCCAGTCCTTAGAGGACGGGAACATCAGGGCTTAACAGTAAATACTCTCCTTGACTTTCAAATTCTCCTTCACTACAATAAGAAGTCAACTACTTGGAAGAAAATGACTTTTAACTCATAAAAACAAAGAGTCTTCACAACATCTGTGGCTTTGCTTTATTCGTAAAACCTACCTGGTAAACTCATTCACTATTAAAATGGTTTTTAATATGTTTGTTGCTGCAGATTGTTGATTCAGGTTTATTCTGTCTTCTTAGTAGGTGATCATTTGGTTGATTTAAAATGAGTCATGTAAAACAGACAGTATTGCTCATTCTTAAGTGTAGTTCGTGGGTTTTAATAGCTTGCTATCTATAGTTGTGCTATAGCACAAATTCAAATCTATTTAATACTGTAGCTTGCTTATTTTATAGCAGAGAATCTACTCACTGAAGGTAAATTTTTACATTTTTTCTCACAGAAGCTCATGCATATGTCCTGGTAAAATTTTCTTCCATTGCTTTCTCCTTATTTCTTATTTTTATCTTTTTTTCCACTGAATTAATTGTGTTGTTATCACATCATATTAAATATGTCCTAAAATGAACTTATTTTTCATTTCGAACCAGACTGGTTTCTCACTTTTCCTCTTTTTCAATGGTGCAAATATTTGTGCATTTATAAAGTGAGAAATTTTGTTCTTTTTCTTCCCCTGGTCATCATCTATCGTGCCTTCATTTTATTCTTAGCACCCTTGTCTCAGTCTAAAGTTGGCTCCTTGATTTGTCAGGGCACTGGTAAACTCTCTGGCCTGTTGCCTGTCTCTCCCAACTAGATTCTTAACTGTAGGATGTGAGGTCTGGGCTGTATACCTCTGTATTCCAAGGTCAAGAACGTAGCACGGCACACAAATATTTATCCTTCAGTAAATGTGTGGTGAAGAAATGAATGAAAATTAGTTATCAGTAGTTTGTGCTTAGAGTAAAAACCAAATTGTCTTTTTCTGCATTCTACTGCCCAACAAATATTACTTAAATATTGATTTAATTATCTTACTCATTTGAAAAATTAAATCCCTTCTCTTATTATTCTGCTGCACAGAATAAATATGCATGTTTGTGGACATCTATATACACATATACACACATATATACACACACATACATATGTATGTACGTATTCATTTCTTTATAATTTTGTCCTTGTTGCATTTAGTCAACTTAATTTTCCACTGCCCCTTCAATATGAAACTTCCACTGATCTCCCCACTGTCCAGAGAATACAGCATGTTCAACTGTGCTGTTGCGTATGTTTTTTCTTTCCTGGACTGAAGTACCTTTATTTTTGTCTGCTTATTTAAATTTTACACAGCCTTCCAGGCCTAACATACTTCCATCAACTCTGTAAAGCCTTTTTACGCTACTTGATTTCTCTTTCCTTCTAATCTTCTCTGACTACACACTCAGTGTTGTGTATATCTTAGTACTTCATTATGCATTTCATATGCATTACTTACTGTAAAACTGTGTACTTGTCTTAGGCCCCCATTAGATGCAATCTTCTTTAGTCAGGCGTGGTAGTGCACACCTGTAATCCCAGCTACTCTTCTGGCTGATGCAGGACAATTGCTTGAACCCAGGAGGCAGAAGTTGCAGTGAGCCAAGATTGCACCACTGCACCGCAGCCGGGGCAACAGAGCCAGACTCCGTATGAGAAATACTTTTTTTTTTGGATCCCCTCATATTCCACTTATTGTTTCTTTCTTCTTTTCATGTTTCCTATTACATCACTATATTGATATATAACTCTCATTGTATTTTATTGTAGTTAATTGTTTATATATCTCTCTGCCCAATTAAATTGAGGAGTCCTCAGGAACTTAATTTTGCTGTTTTTTGTGACCTGGTCTACCACAGTGCCACCCATTTAGAAGACTGTTTTTTAATTTTATTGCTTACTTGTCTTCTCAGTTCCAGCTCATTTCTCTACTTGTAATAATAATGACATGTTATATAATTCATATTGAGCCACAAGTTAGTCACATGTTCTTTTCCATTTCTATTGAATGTTTACAAGTTGTAGCTTTTTCCTAATTTAAAAATTCCTTTTCTATTGTTAAAAATTTATTCAGTGATACTTATTCAAGTAAGAAAAACCCTATTCAGGACCACCGTGATTGGTATAAGGATGACAACAGTGGGATTTTGTGGTAGGGGCATGAGGTCGGGTTCAACTCTGCATACAGCATCGCCAGGTGGTAATTTATAGCCAAGGAGCAGGCCGAGGATCAGTGGATAGAAAATTACTGAGAGGAAACCTCAGGAGGAGGGAGGATTTTGACTAAACCAACCTAGCAGGATTTTTGCTGAAGACAGGACAGGGTGATCAGACACTGGGGGTTTGGTAGAGAATGAGGAACAGAAAACATATTGAGCATGAAGGGTTCTTGCTAAAATAACTTAGCAATGTTCTTGCTAAAACTGTATTTTACAGAGCAGTGTACAGAGCAGTGTACAGATGGAGTTAGAAGAAGGTGCCTGACTAAAGTTTAGTCAAGCAAAGGGTCTTTGTCATTTGTCACTGCTGGCTTGCATTTGGGGTTGAATAATTCTTTGTTGTAGAAGGCTGTCTTGTGCATTACAGGATGTTTAGCAGCATCCCTACCATCTTTCTACTAGATGCCACCATCAGTACCTCCTTCCTGTAGCTGTGACAAACAAAAATGCCTCTTGGTATTGCCAAATGTTCTTTCAGGGGTGAAATCTGCTGGTTGAGAATCACTGCTTTTGGAGGATCCATTCCAGCTCCTCTCCTAGTAGACCTGTGTGGCTCCAAAGAATAAAAGTATTTTCCCTCCTGGTTGTGTTGGTAAGGTAACTCTTAGGAGCATGGCATGCACAAATCTTGATGTTTCTGAGCTTTTTTTGTATGTGGGCCACCGAGAACTGCCAAACTCTTGGTTCATATGCTTTTTTTCAAAATCCTGCACTAAGAGACTTGATCAAACTGTAACAGATCTTCTCTCAACCAAAGATTTAATCCCTGGGACGACCCATCCATCTTTTAAGCTTTTGTCTGGGAAAGCTCAAGATTGTCAAAGCAATTTATTGTGTGTTCTAGCCAACATCGAGATAGGCCCCTGACCTCCTTTATTTGGAGCATTTTCTAAAAAGTGCTTAGAATTGTAAATGTTGTTCTATTCTTTAAGATATATACGTATCTCCTACATCTTAGGAGTCCTCAAGGACCAGAAAGCCATTATTAGAAATGTCATCAGGAAGGACAGGGCCTCTGTCTTCCAGTCCATTGGTGGTGGGAGTAGGGGGAATAGAATTATAACTTAAATTCATTGCCAGGTAAAATATACAGCTGGCCTAATTAGCATTTACATTGATCAACCCTTTATACTTCTTAACTTCCCTTTCCCTGCTCAAGCCCTTGTTAATCCCCCTCCTTTCTCCTATTTTCTCATTCTCCCTTTAAAGTGTTCGGTCACCTCTGTACAAACTCAAGTGGAGAGTCCACACTGGACTCTCTTCCCAGCTACAATAGTATATTACTGATTAAAATCTATTCTTAACACTTTCACTAGTGTCTGGATTTGTAGTAATATTAATGATTCCTCAACAGGGCCAACAAAAACTATAAAACCTTGCACAAAAGTCTATTTATATAATCAATCACCGGTTATAGTCTAATTAAATTTCAATCCCTTTTTGTCTTGTTGCTAATAGTGAATAACCCTCAATGCATTGCAGTGTTCAAGGACATTTGTCCTTTAAAGGAATTACACTGAATTTTGAATATTTTAACCAAAAGAATAAATCTCTTTGGTAAGAAATTTAAGCCACCTTAATGGCCTAATGGTAAAGTGGATCTAAGAGGATTGGAGACTTTAGAAAAGCTGTTATTAGATTCCTCAACTCCCCCCGCAACACTGCTGCGTCAACTCCATTGAGTCTGATTTTGTGTCTGGGTAAGTAATGTTATTTCTAAGGCACTCCCGATTTGCCTTTAGAAGAAAGTAAAATTTTCATCAGGCTAAAACTCTTGCAAAAATATCTGGGTAAAGAAACATTATTATCTGGGGCACATTCTGATTTTGTTTTGTTTTGTTTTGTTTTGCTTCTCTTACAGTGTATAATAAATAGAAATTATAATCCTCTGAATGTCAAAAAATTCTACCCAAACCAATGTAATTATGAAGGCTTTGTATATTAATGTCATTGTCTACCAGTTTGAAGGCAGCATAGATACAGTGAAATAAAAAATTGCTTCAAAGGTGCCACCAACTGTTTTTATTGTAAATTACAATTTGGGACCTTTATCATGTATTAAAACAGTCCATTAAATATTATCATATTTTCACTCATCTCAAGTTTTATTGTTCTAGGAAACCAATCTCAATCACTTGTTCTTGATCTCTAGTAAATTCATCTAATGCTGTAAAAAGTTAAAAGATTTTATCATTGCATATACTTTTTATTATGGCTAGTGGCTATGTAACTAATACAGTTATTTTTAGTGATACTGACTTTGAACTATTAATATTAAAAGTTACTTGTTCTGTGATAGATGTAACAGAGAGTCTTATAATTTTGCATTGAAAACAAGTACCTGGTAGAGTTAGTTTTGCAGGTTCTCTTATGTTTGAGGAAGTTAAAAGACATAATTCAGTCTAAAATATTTGTGTAGAAGAGTAAGAAGATGAGTGGATACTTGGGAAAGATTTTTTCTATTTTGTGTTTGCTACTGAAGGGAGAAGGATGTGACGGGTGGCACACAGAAGACAAATTTAGCGGTTAGATTTTGAGAGAAGGTACTTTCTAAAGATTAAACAATAATAACAAAAAGCAGCTTGAAATCGTTGACAATTAACATATCTGTTAGCAGGAGAGAAGAACCCCTAAGAAAGAGACAGTATACCTTTTAGAAACATAAAAATAGTATAAAAAGTAATTATCTGGTGATGTTTCAGGAGCAGAGGAGGATTTTTTGGTTGTAGTTTTATATACAAAGAGGCAGATAAACATTTTGAATTTGATTAATATTTTTGTTTTGTATCAGAAAATGAAGTCTGTAAGTTTAGTTGTTCTTTATTACGTATGTATTATGTGTAATATAATGTCTATTTGTAATTCATAATTATCTCTTAAAACTAATTTTACAAAATAATTTCAACATCTTCAAAGATTTTAGAGATACTACCTTTAAGCATTAGAAAAATTAAAGTAGCATATTCTAAAAATCATCCATTTTTTTTTCCAAATTTTCTGAAGTATGGCAAAAACCCTAGTAGTCATCAGGTTATGTGATTTACTGATGCATCTTGAAATGTACCAGATGAGAATGTTTAGTAAAAAAGAGGGAAAATCTTTTATAGCACTGTAATTATGCCACTAAGGTTTTGCTAAGTATAGCTTACAGAAGCATGAGAGAAGGCTCAATTAAATAAATATGACTACAGTCTAGACTTAAGAAGTCCTTATTTTCAATGTTTATCATTTAAATTACAAAATCCAGGGAGCTGTAACAACTGGGAGCTTTCCATTTTTTAAATAAATGCAAAGAAAGATTAAAATCTGATACCTAGTGGAGTCTCTGCTATATGAGTCTCACATATTCAAGTTGTAAATAAAAAAAGAAAATAAAAAATCATTAGAGTGACACGAGGCACAGTTATTGACTCCTTTTCTTCTGACTAGAAGGCTTATTATCTTCTTTAGATGGAAGTGTTTTGTGTAGCATGCTTTCTACCAAATCCTAGCATGCCTTTTAGTTCTTACAGAAAAACAATGGAAGCTATTTGTAGCTTATTTCTGAACGTCTAAATTTTCCATTATCTACAATATTCTTGGTCCTGTTTACTTTTGATAAAAAAGAATCTCCTCTCCTCTCCAGCTGACACCTGAGTAAGTTCCTGAGAGTTAGGTAGGCTCTTTATTCTGGATAGAAAACCTTTGTGGGGGCTGCCAGGGGTAAGGCTTTGGTGGTTTCACTGCAGTCTGGTTGAGAACCCTTTCCTCAGGTGTCTGATAGTTGCATCAGCTCTACTTGTATGTAAATATTTTGAATAAGTACTGAGATAGGTCCAAGGCTATATCTGTCATCTGTAAGAAAAAATACTGAAATGCGCTTGTCATTGACATATTTTCTTTGCCTTTGACAGTCTTTTGCATTTAAAGAAGTTAAATCTGCTTTACTCTATGGGGAGCTTAACCCCTATTGATTGATTCAAGTCAAATTCTATTACAATAGGGGTGGGTTGTTATTGTTTTGTTTTGTAATTGAGTCACAAATATCGTGGTCATTCCTATCTCATGTAATTTCTTTTATTTAAAACACTCTCTATTATTTTTGCACTTACACATTTTTTGTTTCAAAGTGCAGTCTAAACCACACTTCTAGGAGGTCTTCGCTGAAGACTTTAGACCCACTGACCGCCTTTCCCTCTCAGGCTCTTTGGTGTGCACCCTAACATTTGGCTTTGGTTTACCCTTACACGTCCTCTTTTAACTTGTGATCATACTCTCTCCCTCGTAATTCTTGGCATTGGTCTTGATAATGCTCTACTATAACTGTAAATTATACAACTGTACAGGGGTACAATTGAACAAACTTTCTTCAAAAAAAAAAAAATCAGGCTGGGTGTGGTGGCTCACGCCTGTAATCCAAGCACTTTGGGAGGCCGAGGCGGGAGGATGACGAGGTCAGGAGATTGAGACCATTCTGGCCAACATGGTGAAACCCCGTCTCTACTAAAAATACAAAAATTAGCTGGGCGTGGTGGCGCACACCTGTAGTCTCAGCTCCTTGGGAGGCTGAGACAGGAGAATTGCTTGAACCTGGGAGGCGGAGGTTGCAGTGAGCTGAGATCACACCACTGCACTCCAGCCTGGTGCCTGGCAACAGAGAGAGACTCTGTCTCAAAAAAAAAAGAAAAAAAGAAATCAGTAAGTTGTTCAACTTTTTCAGGTTTTGTGTCTCTTGTTCTATTCTGTAAAGAAGATTCCAAGCCTGACCATTTTCTAGTTAATAGTGGGAATATCAATTTGGAATCTTTATCTTGGAAATCCTGGTGAACCAGGTCACGCTGCCAGACACTGTCACTACATAGGACAACACAGAAAGCATCTGTGATGCTCACTCTTCAATAACCCTGTGATGAAAAGCCTCAAAACATAAGTCAAAAGATAATAGACACTCTCATTAAAACAAAAATAAGGGATGAGGGAGGCAGAAGTCTCACTTTCAAGTAGGGGATGTTGATGTTTTCTGTTCTGTGGTTAACCACTGGCTGGTGTTTCATATGGCGGAAGGTATTCGGTGTGTTATGGGCACTCACTTTTCTTTGAATCAGCCAAGTGCAAACGTGTGCCGATGTGTATAAAAGGTGGACTCAGCCCCCACATCATCTCCCCATTGCAGACTTTTCTTTTTTTTTTTTTTTTTTTAGCTTTCTCAGTTATACCCATTGCTTCAGATAGGATCCAGGTGCAGAGGTCTCATTCATTTATACTTTCAGTACAGACTTCTCTCCTTAGCCTTCATCCATTACATAGGCCCAGCTACGTAATATACTCTTGAATGTCTCAAAGGCATTTCAATTCTTTGTCTTCATGATACCTTCACTCTTAAATTTTTCTTCTGAACTGTTTCAAGGGTCTTATTCTGCTCAGGTTTTTGTGATGTCCATTGCAGTAGCTGGTTCACTGCTCTGGACTCTGGCTGTGGCTCCATGGGCTGCCCTGGTGAGATACTGAAGTCCCCTGGGATACTGTGCCTCCCCCTGGCTCAGCCTTTACCATCCTACATGCATCCCCATGCTGCTGGAACTTCATTCCTGAGACATAACAGGACAATGGACATCTGTGAATTCTTGTGGCAATTTTTCTAAGGAAAAAGTAAGGATGAATTTGAGATGTGTTGTGACCAGGTTGGAGTTTAATACTCTGTTTTCACATGTGCCTTTTCCAACTGAGAAGACTGGTGTAAACTTAATGTCAAAATGCTGAATGTAGAGTGATTTGATGTTTGTTCAAAATCTTCAACAAAAATAACCAAACTGAAGGGACTGTCCATGTCAGATAGAATCAAATGGCTTATTAATATTTCGGTGGTTAATAAAGTTGCTGGTGGGCCTTTGTTATGAAGTATTTCGAAATATGAAACCTGAGCCTAGAGAAAAAGTCAAAGTAATAGGCTGATGATGTTCACTGACAGGGAGGAGAAGGGAAATGAACGTGACAGTGGATGATGCTAACACATGACCGATGAACCCAGGACCTCTAATTAGCAGGATATTGTGACATTTAAGAGTTTTTGTTTGAATTTCTAAAACTACTCTGGTAATTTGGAGACAGATCTCTGAAGAAAAACATAATAAAACAAAATCTGGGAGACCTTAGTTATATAATTTATTTTGAGGAGCAGGGCATGAGTTGCAACCTTAGCATCATGGGATCTTCCTATTGCCTAAATCTGACCTGAACCTTTGGGAGGTTTTAACGATAAAAATTAAGAGACTAGGGGAATACAGCTCCAAAGAGGGAAGCAAAGTGAGACTAGCAGAAGACCAAATGTGTGTGGTTTATTATTCACTCATGAGGACCCAGAGAAAAATATATCCTGCCACTCCTTTCTGAGGAACTGTCGTGTGTCTTTGCAAGAGCGGCTTACAGAGTTTGTGTTAGACCTTATGTCAGATTTTTTTTCAGCCAACCATTCATTTTAGAAGCCCTATTGTTTAGGAAGTTAGAGAAGTCTTGGGGATGAATGAAACCACCTGTCAGACACTGGTGTAATTAAGGAACTCTTGTGACAGCTCTGAGTGCTTGGATTAATAGTCTTGTGCAGTTTAACACATGCTGAGTATTGGAAATAATATGATTTAGTTTATTTGAGGAAAGTTTCGTGGCCTGAAGACTATGTTTCATCCTGCCTCTGTTTTCTCCTATTGCTGAATTTCAGTCTCTGTTTATGAGACTGAATAGCATAGCAACCTGTTAATGAGCATCTTCTCTGGCTGACTCTGGGTCTGATGGTTGCTGGGGAAAGGCAACCTCTGGTAAGACGTGATCTAAGGAAATTCCAAAGACTTCCTCATCTCTTTGGGACTTTCTAAGCCATTGGCCATCTCTTTGTCAAATCACAATTCTGTGGACAGACAGCTAAAGGATGTGTATGGAGAAGTCACTACCCATTTCATGTTTCTAAAGCCACTACTGCCTTCTGCTAAATGCTCTCATATCCACATTTTCAGTCTCTGTTATCCTTGGTTTCCCTTTTTATCTTCCCTGTTTCTTATATCCTCCTTTCTCCATTTAACCTATAGCAGACCTATGACAGCAACAAAAGGTTAGAAATATAAAATACAAATTAAAAGGGTTAGAGATGTTAAAAGCATTATCAAGGACACAGGAATAAGATAAATGTGCTATTGCCTCCATTGCTGTGACCTTGCGTTTACAGGGCTTCCTCGTTTTAAAAAAGCACTTGAATAGATCTCATCACGTTAAACTTCCAGATCAGCTCTAAAAACCTATATCCCACAGGGTATTGCATTTTACTTATGCTTTGCATTTTATTTCTCTTAGTAGATTTTTTTATGTTATTCCGAATATATATGCAGATATGTCACAATATAGCAGATTGCATAATATCGTGCAGGTTTATGTGAATGAATGGGTCATTTTCAAAAACTAACAGCATGTCATTATCTTCTACATAGCATCCCAGAGCATGTGGTCCATATCCGGGAATATAGTTAATATCCATAAATGCACAGCAGCTTTCACCTTAACACTAAGCTAATGCTGTTTGCATTGGAGGTTCCAGGTCACCTTGATGAGTCCCAAAGCCATTTGTGAGAAACTTATACATTTTTCATTATTTTCAGCCACTCAGCACCCAACGATATTTGAATCTGTTCATTAAAATTGTCAAAAACTTTTGGCTGCTTGTCTTGACCTCTCCTGTCCATCCCCAACATGCATTATATATACTTTTGTTTTGAATAAAATTATTCCAGCACAGGTGTAGTGATCTAGGCTTCTGAGAGATGTTTATTCTCTGTAAAATGCTTAAAAATATGTCTCCAGGTACTGAGTTTCCTTGGCCTGATTTATAGAGCCATGCAGACTATGTACATTTAGAAGACAGTGCTTCAGATATTTTTCATTTGCACATATGAATATCTATTTTTCTTTAATTTATTCAATCCATAACTTATGTTATTTTTTAAATTATACTTTAAGTTCTGGTATACATGTGAAGAATGTACAGGGTTGTAACAAAGATATACATGTGCCATGGTGGCCATGTAAGTTTAGGTATTTCTCTAATGCTATCCCTCCCCTTGCACTCCACCCCACAACACGCCCCAATGTGTAATATTCCCCTCCCTATGCCCATATCTTCCCCTTGTTCAATTCCCACTTAAAAGTTAGAACATGTGGTGTTTGGTTTTCTGCTTCTTTATGTTAGTTTGCAGAGAATGATGGCTTCCAGCTTCATCCATGACCCTGCAAAGGACAGGGTGCCACCCATCAGCAGTCTTGCCAGGAGAGCACACCAAACAAAGGAGGGAGGGCCATTTATATCTAACGCATCCATCCTACTGCTGTGTCTTGATTCCATTGGCTGGAACTGGGCTGCACCCAGTTGGCTAACAACTTCAAACATTCATAAGTAGGTAAACGCAGAGGAGAACAAAGGAAAATAGGGATTAACTTGAGGACTGCTTAGAGGGGCAAAACTACTTTCAAATAAGGAAGAGGAATAAGCTATGATCTAAGACTTGCCTCGGCTTGTCCAGGCATGTCAGGGCAAATATCTAGGTTAAAGTGTAGGAACTAAGAACATTGGATACACTTCTTTATTACAACTAACAGCTACTCAGGAGTATTAGCAAAGGGTCTAGAATAAATTAACTTTTGAAGAAGCTATTATTTATAATGAACTAAGAGGAAAGCTTTGAAGAGGAACTTTTATTTATTTTTATTTTCTACAGATAGGAAAGAGGATACTCAGTGACTGAGCCCAGGGATATTCCAGTATTTAGATGTTGGAAAAATGTGGAAGAGTCAACTAAGGATATTGAGATAGAGGGCAGTCCTTAGGACTAGAGTGGAACCAGAGTGTGAAGCATCCTGAAACCGTAACCACCCAATGGTTCACATTGCCTGCTGCCTAGACCGAGCCTATTTATCAAGACAAAGGAACTGCAATGGAGAAAGTAATTCTCACAGAGCCCACTATGTGGGAAACCAGAATTTTATTATTACTCAAATCAGTCTTATTCAGGGATCAGAGTTTTTAAAGATAACTTGGTGGGTGGGAGGAAGCCAGTGAGTTGGGAGTGCTGATGGGTCAGCTCAGAAATGAGATCATAGGGAGTTGAAGCTGTCTTCCTTCACTGAGTCAGTTCCTCCGTGGGGGCCACAAGATCAGATGAGCGTTTATTGACCTGGGTGGTGCCAGTTGACTCATGAAGTGCAGGGTCTACAAAATATCTCAAGCACTACTCTGAGGTTTTACGATAGTGATTTTATCCCCAGGAGCAATTTGGGGAGGGTCAGAATTTTGTAGCCTCCATCTGCATAACTTTTAAACCAGGACTGTTAATCTTGTGGCTAATTTGTTAGTTCTGCAAAAGCAGTCTAGTTCCCTGGCAAGAAGGGGATTTGTTTTGGGAAAGAACTGCTAACATTTTTTGTTTTAAACTATAAACTAAGTTCATCCCAAAGTTAGTTCAGCCCATCCCCAGGAAAAAAAAAAAAAAGGACAGGTTGGAGGTCAGAAGCAAGATAGAGTTGGTTGGGTCAGATTTCTTTTACTGTCTTAGTTATAATGTGGCGATAGTGGTTTCAGAACCAAGTGAACAAAGCATTTCAAGGAGAAGGAGGTCAGCTGTATCAAGAATTGTTGAAACATAAGATGATTATTGAGAATTTAGTAAGGGATTTTGGCAATTAAGAGGCATTAGTGACTTGATGAGCAGTTCTGGCGGAGTGGTAAAGGTGAAACCCTTTTTAAAATATGTCAAGCGAGATAGAGTGAAAGAGAGACCAGATAATGGAAATTGAAAATAGATTAATTTTCTAGAAATTTGATATAAAGGAAAACTGAGAAATCAAGCATTAGCTGGGGAATATGTTGTCCAAAGAGGTATTTTAAAAAATAAATTATAAGATATTTGTATGTTGCTGAGAATGATTTAGTAGTGATACAGAAGTTAAGAAGAAATCACGTAGGCAGATAGCAAGGGTATCGGAGTCCTTGGTAAGGCTTTTCTTTTTAATGAAACGCAGTCCCCAATCATTTTCCAGCAAAGAGCAACCTGCAAAGTCAAGCTGCAGACATAGACAAGCAAGCTAGGAGCTTGCAGGGATGAATGCAAGCTACGGACTAGGGACTAGACATGTTCAAAATGATGGCTCCATCATCCCTTCTCTGCCAGCCTTGTGTACAGTATAGGGCAGACAAGATGGCACCAGCCAAGGAGAATTCATTTGCATAACAAGATTAGGGTGGGGAAACCAGCCCTCCCTGCATGCTACATAAACGTCACACCCAATCAAACCAATCTGTGAGCCCTGTGTAAATCAGACGTTGTTTCCTCAAGCTAGACTGTGAAATCCAGTGCATCCACCATCAGCTGGTCTTTTCTGCTCAGAAGATCCCTCTGTATATAGAGAGAGCTGTTTTTCTTTCTCTTCTCTTTTGCCTATTCTCCTCTCTTCTGCTTCTAAACTTGTGTGTGTCCATGTCCTAAATTTTCCTGGCATGAGACGACATACCCTAGGGTATATACTCTAGACAATATGGCCGCTTCACATTGGAGACCTCATCTGGGCTACCAAGGTACAACATTAACTGAAACAGTGAGTACAGGAGCAGACTCCAACTCTGTCCTTTCACTTCAAGCCTCTGTCTCCATTTTAGAACTAAAGCCAAACCTGTGGGTTGTTGGGCATATTGGCCATGTTTGGACCAACTTTCTTTCATGAAGGACATAGCCATCACATGGGGCTGGAAGAGGTTTTAGAGCAACTGAGGATTTCTGGCTGGAGCTACCCTCTGGTGTTATCCAAAGGCTTCTGGACCGACCCCAGCCTCTGGTCACATGATTGGGTGTTGGCAACAGGATCTCCAACTTTTCTATCATAATTTCCTCCTTTCCTGTCTGCAACCTCCATGTCTTCTATCCTTTCTGTGTATGCAATGTGTGGGAAGTTTTACAGTTCAGGGAAGTAATCCTGTTTGGCAAGATCAGAACATGTCATAGTACCTAGAGATATGGCTCAAGGGATGGTGTTTTTATAGTTTTCTAAGAACAGTGGGTCCTCCCCACAGTGAGCATCACTCTCTGCCCTTGGTCTGGAGAGCACATGGCACTTCCAGGTCTCTCTCTTCCTTTGGTCTGGAGAACACATGGCATTTCCAGTTTTCTCTTGGCCCTTGGTCTTGATATGCATATCAAGGCCACGCTGCCCTTGGTGTGGAGAGCACATGGCATATCAAGATCAACAGTGCCACCTAGTGGAATAGGGATCTTGTCCATGAGACACATTATGGGTCCTTTACTGAAACATTCTTGCTTTCCAAATCTCTTCTTTTTGCACCTCTCTACTAGAAACTAGGCTTCCTGCTGCTTCCATAAACAGGAAAATTCTGTCAACAACAACTAAGGGTGAAATATCCTCAGAAGCCAAATTTTAGTCTCAGTACTGTTCCATCTGCAGGAAAATGGCCATTTGGTCCCTATATTCTTTTAAGGCACCTGTTCTGCCTCCAATTAAAATGGCACCTAATTAGTAAAAGGATTTTAACTTTGGAAGTTAACTGAAATCATTCTCTAAGGGTAAACACTTTAGCACAGGCCATAATAGCAGGATATAGAGCTCAAACCAGCATACTTATTCTATTAAAAAGGGAAGTGCAGCAGTTGCCCAAATGCAACTGTCACATAATCTCTCCCAAGATCCATTTTTTTCTTGGGGAGCCAGGCAGGTCATACAAGTCTAGGAAGTCAAAGGGAAATCACAGGCAGAGGACTAGCGTTGCATAGTTGAGTGTGACTAATACCAGTCACTCAGTTCCTCTGGTTCCATGGCTCAGAATCATGCCTGCAACCACCAGCGGAACATTCAACAAGATGCTGTGACCCAGGAACCACAGAGGGAAAACAGTAGGGGGGATGCTCCCACTGTCTTCCCATCCACTCTGTGTCACAACAAAAGGAAGGAGACTAAAAAGATGCCTTTTTTTCACTTCTCTTTCTACATAGGTAACAGATCATCTTCAGCATGTACTCCTATGGCATGCATTCTGAAGCACAGGGACTCCTTTAGCTCTGAGGCTTTGAAGAAAAGATGACTTATTTTATTTTATACAAGAGCTTATTACCCTTTTCAACCAGACTACCCTGTGGAAGAAAGTCTTAATTGTTAATATTATCCAACAATTAGATCCTTTCTGCAGACGGGAGGGAAAATGGTCCATGTGTACAGGCTTTCTTTGCCCTATGAGACAACCCAGACCTTTGCAGGCATTGCACAATTGACCTAGCCCTTTAGCAATCATATCAGGCAGGCCCAAAGGGAGGGAATAATCCCACAAGGCTGCAAAAGCAACTTCTGGGGGGAACCATCTGAGGCAGCTATTCGGTGTCCCAGACCTTCACGTCCATACTACCAGCTCTTCCACCTCCACCATCTCCAAAATTTTCTACTTCGCCACCCTAGCTCTTAACCCTAGAGGAAATGCCCAATGGGGGTGATGCCACCAGGGTTCTTGTTCCCTTCTGATTGCTGGAACTTAGGCAAGTAAAGGGAGACTTAGGCCGATTTTCTGATGACCTTTATAGATATATAGAAGCCTTGCGCCTCAGGTATTTGGCCTGTCATGGAGGGATGTTATGCTGTTCCTAAGCCAAATCCTAACAACAGCTGAGAAGCAGCCAGCAGAGAAATTCAGAGATGAGAAGTATGTCTCCTATAGTAGGCCTTAAAAAGAGAGAGAGAGAGAATAGAGAAGGCAAAGAGATAATGGAAACGCCGCTCCGAGTAGGAAGGAAAGCAGTTCCTCTTGACAACCATCGTTGGAACCCCAATAATGCTACAGATGAATGGAAAAGGAAACATTTTTAATGTGCATATTGGAGGGCCTATGAAGAATGAACAGATATGGCCAAACCTTTTAATTACTCTAAACTGTCCATTATAGACCAAAAGCCAGCTGACAACTTTGCAGCCTTTATGGAAAGACTAAGAGAGGCGCTAATAAAGTATGCCTCCCTATCCTGAGTCAGTGGAGGGACAGATTATCCTAAAGATCAAGTTTATTGCACAGGCAGCTCCCGGTATTAGAAGAAAACTACAGAAGCAAGCTATAGGACCAGATAGCATCCTTAGAGAACCTCCTGAAGGTGGCCTCCTTGGTGTTTTATAATAGAGACCAGGAGGAGGACCAGGAGAAAGAGAGGAAGCAACAAATAAGGACAGAAGATGTAGCAACTGCTTTGCAGGCTTGCAAAGTCCAGGATCCCTGAAGTGCATCTGCTAGTTGCTTGCAGTGTGGCAAATGAGGACACTTTAAGAAGAGAGTGCTCAGGAAGCAAGAAGAAACCAGCACGACCCAGTCCAGCATGTAGGGAGACCACTGAAAATTGGACTGCCCCTGGAGATGAAGGTGACTGGGTTCAGAACCAGTCTCACAGATTGTATAACAGGACTAATGGGTCCTGGGGTTCAAACCCCTGGCTCCAGCAGCTCGAATTGCCATTATGGCACAGGAGCCCCAGGTGATTCTGGAAATTGAAGGAAGAAAGGTAGATCTTTCTGGACCCTGGAGCCAGCCTCTCTCATCTCTTCTCTAATCCAGGCCCCATCTTTTCCATAGCATGACTATGAGGGGCATCTCAGGAAAAACTCTAATTCGATATTTTTCTCAATCCTAGTTGAAGGTAGGGAAACCTACTGTTTACACATGCCTTTTTAGTCATGCCAGAAAGCCCCACTCATTTATTTGATAGAGACACTTTAGCTCACATGGGGGTCAGCATCCTTGTAGCCCCAGGACAATCTCATTGTCTTCCCCTGGTAGAAGCTAGTATCAGTCCAGAAGTGTGGGCAACTCAAGGAAGAATATGTCGAGCTGTAACTGCTAGGCCAGTCCAGATCCAATGTAAGGATCTTACCTCTTTTCCTAACCACAAACAATATCACCTAAAGCCAGAGGCTAGGAAAGAGATAGAAGCTATTGTTAATAACCTAAGATGTAGTGCCTCCTAAAACCCTGTAACAGCCCCTGCAACACCCCAAATTAGGAGTGCAAAATTCAATGGGGAATGGAGATTTGTTCAGGACCTCCACCTCATTAATGAGGTCATAATCCCAGTCTAGTACCTAATCCCTATACCTTGCTGACCCAAATACCTGAGGGAACTAAATGGTTTACAGTCCTAGATGTAAAGGATACTTTCCTCTATATACTGTCCTATCCTGACTCTCAATACCTGTTTGCCGTTGACAGTCTCTCTGGCCAAAGCACCCAGTTCATGTGGATGGTGCTGCCTGAGGGTTATTGAGATGACTCTCATTTGTTTGCACAGGTATTGTCAAAAGAGCTCTCCAAGCTTTCCCATCTTCAGGTGAAGAATTTGCAATATGTGGATGATATACTGCTCAGTGCCCCAACTGAGGAAGTTTCTCAGGAAGGCACTGGAGCTCTTTTTAATTTCTTAGACAACAGAGGCTATTTCAAAATATAAGGCCCAGCTTTGCAAAACCTCGGTGAAGTACCTGGGTTTAGTGTTGTCTGAAAGGACCAGAGCATCAGGACAAGAAAGGATTAAGTCCATTTTCTCCTTCCTCCTCCACAAAACCCTCAAGCAACTAAGAGGATTTGGGGGCATTGCAGGATTTTGCAGGCTGTGGATACTTGGGTATAGTGAGATAGCTTGTCCTCTGTGTCACCTCATAAGAGAAACTCAAGTAGCTAAAACTCATATCCTAACCTGGGAACCTGAAGTCTTAACACAGGCCCAAGTACCAGCTCAACAGCCGGTGGGTTATATGAGTAAGGAACTTGATTTGGTGACTCAAGTATGGCAAGCAGGCCTCTGAGCCATCGCTGTGGTGGCCTTACTGGTCCCAGAAGCCTCCAAATTAACCCCAGGAAATGACATAACTTTTTATACCCCACATAATGTGGCAGGACTACTGTCCTCTAAGGGAAGCCTTGCTGTTAACAGACAGCAAGCTCCTTAAATATTAAGCTCTACTGTTAGAGGGTTCTACCATTCAGTTAAAAACTTGTTCTCACTTTCCTCTCCAAGGGAACTGGGGAACCTGAACGTGACAGTGAACAAGCTGTTGTACGGAACGAAGCAGCCTGGGAAGATCTCAGGGAAACTCCCTAGAAAATCCAGATTGGACTCTCTCCACAGATGGAAGCTCCATTGTAGAGCAAGGAGTCTATAAGGCAGGATATGTATTACAGTCTGAATGATTTTACTGAAAGTGCGTATCTCTCTCCAGGCTCAAGCTCTCAACTAGCTGAACTGATAGCTCTTACTATAGCACTTGAGTTAAGCAAGGGAAAGGTAGCTAACATTTACACTGATGCCAAGTATACTTTCTTGGTTCTCCATCCTCATGCTGCCATTTGGAAGGGAAGGCACTTTCTTACCACCAGTAGATCTTCTTTAAAATACCCTCAGGTTATTATCCTCCGTTTTCCTCCATGAGAGGTGGCAGTGATGCATTGTAAGGAACATCAGAAGGGAGTAGATACAGAAATAGCTGAAGGAAACAAATTAGCTGATTAGGTGGCCAAGTCAGCAGCAAGGATGCCTCATGATATAAACATACTTGAAGCCCCTCTAATCTGGGAAGGCTCCATAGCAGAAATCAAGCCTCAGAACTCCCTTGCAGAAATAGAATGGGCTACTTGTCAAGGGTACACCTTCCAGCCTTCAAGATGGCTGCAGTCAAAGCATAGCAAGCTTCACTTGCCAGACTCCAGCCAGTGGAAAGTCCTTAAATCCTTTCATCAATCTTTTCACTTGGGAAAGGATAAAACTTATTGATGTGCCCAGAGATTATTTTTCAGAGAGAACTCACTAAAAATAGTAAAATAGGTTGCTAACTTTTGTGAAGTCTGTCTTAAAAATAATCCCCTGAACACTTGGCTCCTTCCTCCTCAAACCCAAAGGATGGGAAACTATCCAGGGGAGGACTGGCAGATAGACTTGAACCACATGCCAAAGATGAAGGGCATCCAATACCTCCTGGTATGGATAGATATTTTTACTAACTGGGTAGAAGTATTTCCATGCCATACAGAAAAGGCATCTGAGGTAGTAAAGGTGTTAGTTAATGAAATTACACCCTGTTTTGGTCTACCTAAGTACCTCCAAAGTTACAATGACCCTCACTCAAGGCAGCTGTCACACAGGGGGTCTCAAAGGCACTAGACATACGGTATTATTCCCATTGCACTTGGAGAGTCCAGTCCTCAGGAGAGGTAGAGAACAGTAATTATACAATCAAGAGACATCTCAAAGCTGTCCCATGAAACTCACCCTCCTTGGGTAACTTTTCTTTCCATGGCTTTACTGTACATAAGAAACATGCTTCAAAGTTAGGTCTAGCCCTTTTGAGATGCTGTACAGATGGCCTATGCTCACCAATAATTTCTCTTTAGACTAAAAGACCTCTGAATTGGTTAAGCATGTAGCCTCTCTGGCTCACTTTCAACAGGAATTAACTAGCAGAAGCCCAATCTTAAGAAGTAGAACCAGGCCGGGCGTCATGGCTCACGCCTATAATGCCAGCACTTTGGGGGGCCAAGGAGGGTGGATCATGAGGTCAAGAGATCGAGACCATCCTGGTCAACATGGTGAAACCCCATCTCTACTAAAAATACAAAAAAATTAGCTGGGCATGGTGGCGCACGCCTGTAGTCCCAGCTACTTGGGAGGCTGAGCCAGGAGAATGGCTTGAACCCAGGAGGTAGAGGTTGCGGTTAGCCGAGATCATGCCATTGCACTCCAGCCTGAGTAACAAGAGCAAAATTCCGTCCAAAATAAATAAATAAATAAATAAATAAAAGAAGTAGGACTACCTTTATTTAACTTAGGAAGTTTGGTATTAGTAAAATCTCTTCCTTCTCTTTCTCTTTCCCTAAGCTCAAGCTGGGAAGGGCCTTATACCATTCTCTTTTCAACCCCCTTGGTAGTAAAAGTTACAGATATTGACTCCTGGATACATCACACTCAAGTCAACACCCGGAAAGCAGAGAGAGCAACCTCTGACAACCCAGAGAAATGTCCTGGATACCAATGTGAAGAAACAGGAGACCTTAAGCTGAAAATCCTAACAGATAAGAAAATGAGCAAGGTTCCTACTCATTCCCACCTCTACCATTCAGTCACTTCTACTTTTTTTCTCGACATTTGCTCTCAAATGTAAAGGTTCTTTATGACTCATAATTTCAGGGATAATAGTTGCCAACAAGAAGGGAACATGAAAGGTTAACTATCACCGAATGTGCTAGGACTTCTTACCGCGTTTAGTGATCATCACACCCTTTAGCTCCTACAGTATCAGCCATTGCCCATTTGTACAACAAGATGAATTGCTGGGTCTGTCCTGAGTGGTTTGCTCAGTTTAATAGCACTAAGGAAACTCCCAATGACCCAGAACTTACTGTCTTGTGATTCCCTTTGTTAACTTTACCTTTAATCCTCAAAGACTTATGAGGCATAAATGGGACGTAGTATAGGAGCACTTTCAGCCGAGTAACTAACTCCAGTCAGGAAAACACTCCATCTCCAGTGCCAAGGAACACTCTCCCCAGATATAAGCTTCGCACCCTCAGGCTGGGAAAAGTTGACTTGGTAATGGCAAATGTCTTCCACTGCTTTAAAAGCAGTAGGGAGGACCATACTTGAGCGATCTCAAATATTGTAACGTCATACTTGTAATCGCTGATAGTTCTAAGATTTGAGGAAGAAGGTGCCATAAACCTGATCTAAAAGCATCAGAAGTGCTGTGGGAGGCTTTCAGAGTCTAACCACACCATCTGGTTGGAAGTCTCAATGAGAATTGCACGCTCTAAGTAACCACCTTGGTTATAATGTAAAGAATAACACATGGGCCTTTTCAAACATGTCCCTTCATGGCATTCTAGACCCTTGTATGAATGTTTGCCTACAAATCTCTACAGAAACTGGAGACATCTGGAGCAATATCCCTTGCCACAAGGATCATGTGAGATCTTGGCCAGGGCATATTATATTTCTAAGTTTTTGGAACTCTGTTTGTCCGGTGAGCGCTTCTCATTTAGGGTGTAAGTGCATTGTGAATTACTATTCTAAGTATGGATAGCCCCATCCCAAAGATGCTCCTATTATATGTAAGAGGGAAAAGCTTCTAAGATATGAGAAAGATCTGCCTGGGTCCCTTACATGTCACAACTTAGAACCATCCCTTCAAGGGACAGGATTAGATTTTCTTTGCAGCTCCTGGCTACACTGAATTCTCCTTAGGCACTGGAAAGGAAGCTGTGCTATAGTACCAGTAGTCCCTGACCTATTATTTTTAAATTCCACGGACATGGCTGTATCATCTAGTGACATCCCTAACCTAGGGTCCTTTTTAGAAAGTGCACTATCTCAGATACACTAAACAAAGAGATCTATCATATCCATGCCCTCACATGGAGATTTAACCAAAAGAGAAGATTTGGCAGGGCATGCACATGACAATCCCATCTTAGAAAGATCATGGATGAAAAATTCTATAACAAGAGGCCTCTTCTGGTTGGCTGGCATTCCTCTTTTTGAAAGGTCAGTACTTAATATATTCATTATGATGCACCGAGGATAGAAGGCAGCAGTAGGATCCATAGTAGTGCAACGACAATCCATAGACTCTTTAGCCTCAGTAGGAGCACAGAATAGATGGGCCCTGGATGTTCTTGCAGCTGAGGTAGGGGGTTCCTGTTCAGTCTGAAATGATACATGCTGCTTCTGGATCAACACCTCTAGTCAAGTAGAAGAAAACCTACAGGTGCTTAAAGGCCAAGTTAAAATCATTAACAGTCCTGGATTGCTACAGTTCTTCTTTAATGAATTTCAATCTCCTTTGTGGAACTGATTAATTCCATTATTAAGTCTCCTCTTGCTCATTTGTTTTATATTAGCATTTGGACCTTGTCTACTCAATACTATAACTCAAATTATTTCCTCTCACCTAGAAGGAATCAAAGTTAAAATGGTGCTGCAGACTGAACCACACATGCACACACCATTTTTCCAAGGACCCTTGGATTGACCCCAGAAGGAGCCCCAGCTGCTGTTCCCCACATAATGCCCCTTTTCAGCAGGAAGTAGTAGCCAGAAACAGTCATTGCCCAACACCCCCTAACAGCAGTTAGGGTGACCACTCCAGAGGGTGGAGTGGTATAGGAGTTAAGAAGAAATCACCTAGGCAGATAGTAAGGGTTTGGGAGTGCTAGGGAAGGCTTTTTTTTTTTTTTTTTTTTTCATGGAAAGCAGTCCCAAGTAATTTTCCAACAAAGAGCAGCCTTTAAAGTCTAGCTGCAGACATGGACAAGTAAGCTGCAAACTTGCACAGGTGAATGTCAGCGGGAACTAGGGACTAGACATGTTCAAGGCGGTGGTTCCATCATTCTTATTTGCCAGCCGCCTGTACAGTAACGGGCAGACAAGATGGCTCTGGCCAAGGAGAATTCATTTGCATAATAAGTTCAGGGCGGGTCAACCAACTTCCCCTCCATCCCCGTCCCTGCCCCACACTGCGCTGTGTAAAAGTCACACCTGATCGAACCAATCTGTCAGCTCTACATAAATCAGACAGTGATTCCTCAAGCTGGACTATAAAATCCAGTGCATCCGCTGCCAGCCAGTCTTTTCCACTTGCAAGACCCCTCTCTCTATATAGAGAGAGCTGTTTTTCTTTCTCTTCTCTTCTGCCTATTGAACTTCCGCTCCTAAACTCCTCATGTGTTTTCATGTCCTAAATTTTCCCAGTGTGACGTGACGAACCCCAGGATGTATACACCAGACAATGTAGCCACTTCAGTAGTAGGAGAATAATTTAAGAATTAACTTTGAGAATTTATTCTGATAATGTGTGTAAAGCACTTAGCACAATACATAGAATACCACATAGAAACGAGGTATTAGTATTTCCTATTATAATCTTCCTCCAAATTATTATAGTATAATTGTATTTTATGGTGTTGTGTTGCAACTGTCTTTATAGATTCCCTTTTATTTTTATAGACAATTTATTTTTCATTCAATGTCTTAAAATTGCTTGATTTAAAATGCTTCATGTATTAGTTAACTTACTTCGCATTTTTTTATTTCGATCAATGACTTCCACGATACATAATAATTTCCACCTTCCCAATAATTTCATAGTATGCACTATAGCTATACATCTTCAGGTGAATTATTTTGGACTGATAAATTTCATCACTTTGATTAGCTGGCAGTCACCTTGACACTATGTCAGCTACAAACGTAGGACACTCAAACTGTTATTGAAGTGCTGTATTTGACCTGTGATGACAAAGGAAGACAAAGAAATATAGGTTATTGGAAACTTGTGCTATTTTTTATCCAGTAGATTAGGATTTATACAGAGCAGTTTCATTATGAATTATAAGAAAAATGCATTTAACTTTTGTAATGCTAAATGTACATCCTTATTAGGAAATTTTGCCTGAAAGAGTTTCACTGATTTGATGTTTGAATTCTGAAAACAGAATTCATCATGAATCTTACTTCAATTTGTTAGTTCTAAGAACACAGCACAGTCAAGTACTCCCAAAGCAAGGCAAATGAGTGCAGAACTAGTGTTTCCAGATTCTGACCTGATTTCAGCTATCCATTGCTGTATAACAAATGAACTAAAAACTTAGCAGCTTAAAAGAACAATTTCTGTAGGTCAGGAATCTAGCATTGGCTTTGTTAGGTGGTTCTGGTTCAGGGTCTCTCATAAAGCTGCAGTCATCTCAAGGCATCAGTGAGCCTGGGGGATTTATTTCCAAGCTGTCTTGCATTCCCAGCCAAGTTAGTACTGGTTGTTGGCCAGCACTGACTTGGCTGGAAATGCAATTTCCTTTCCCTGAGAACATCGCCACAGAGCTTGTTGAGTATCCTCACCACATGGCAGTGATTTGCTCCAGAGCGAGTAATGTAATAGAGAGCAAGGCAGTGTGTTTCTACAATACTGCCTCAGGAGTCACACTCTGCTTTTTCTGCAATATTCTATCAGTTACCCAGACAAGACTAGTCAATGAGGGAGGGAAGCACTAAACAAAGGGATGTAAAAATCTTTGAGGCCTGATTTAAAGGCTGGCTACCACACTACCATTGAAAGGCTATATAGACCATAGGAATTAAGTCAGGTGAATGGTTTAGCCCTAGCTGAAGCTCCTATCATGGTGTAAATATTAACCGCCTTCATTTTTATTACAATGAATGTCCAGAACTTATACGACCCTAGTTTCTTCATTTATTTTTCTTAAATATATTCATGGCCAGGCACAGTGGCTCATGCCTGTAATCCAAGCATTTTAGAAGCCCAAACCAGGTGGATCACTTGAGGTCAGAAGTTTTTCACCATGACCAACATGGTGAAACCCTGTCTACTAAAAATATAAAAACTAGCCAAGCATAGTGGTGGGCACCTGTAATCCCAACTACCTGGAAGGCTGAGGCAGAATTGCTTATATCCAGGAGGTAGAGGTTGCAGTGAGCTGAGATAGTGCCACTGCACTCCAGCCTGGGCAACAGAGTGAGATTATGTCTCAAAATTAAATTAAATTAAAATTTAAAAAATCCAGCCATGTGCTTTTAGATTGTGAAAATGTCAAATGGGTAGATATAATGTGTCTTATTTCTTATTAAAAATATATAAATAATACAGAAAGAAGAGAATACAAATAATGTGATTCAAATGAGTTTCAGTCATTGCTGTACAAATTATTGTGTTGATTTTAGGCAAGAAGTTCTCATCTCTAAAGTGAGAATCATGATGAAAATAATGATAGAAAAAAACATAGTGTTATTGTAAAAATTAAATATAAATACGTTTGAGAAGTCACTATAAAACTGTAATGCATTGTGAATATTGTCACATCAAAGTGATGTCTGATAAGTGGTGCCTTACATAACACCACCTTATCCCAAGTCTAGTTCTAGCTGCATAAATACAAATGGCAAACTACTACTACTGCTAGTATGATAACTAATACCAAATTTGAAGAAAAGAAAGAGGGGAAAGAAAAAGAAATCCATTAGACTGTCCTGGGGGGAAAGTTCCACAAATTATGGAAGCTGGTGAATAAATGCTGCACCTTCTACCACTAAGGTGGACAATTCTGGGAGGTCTTCTGTATGCTACTCAGCAGGTCAATGGAATTGAGCCTCTGTTGCCATAGCAGTGACCTCAACAATACATTTTTATATTAGCTTTTCTCCTTTTCTTATGCTTTGTAGCTGTGTACAAGCCACCTTTCCCCTAGTAGTTAAAATTAAGATAGTTATGTAGCATAACCGTATTGAGAACAGGAATGCTGCTTCTGGAACACAGATGCTGACAATAGCAAGCTAAAGGGTTGAAGGGATGGGAGGGTGGCAGTAGGAATAATCCACCAGGGTATGCAACAATGAGCTACAGTATCCACAGAGAATACAAAAACCATAATAAAACTGACAACATAGCAGAATGCTTTCCAGGAATACCATGTACCAGCAGTTTTATGTAACGTCGGTGACAAAATCCTCTTTCCAGCCAACTTACACTGGTCTTACCACCTGTCTTCTCCTCCTTGTGCTTCTGGATGCTGATGTTACTTTTCAGGTTCAATCATGGTCTGTAAGTTGGATATGTCATATTGGTAGTTTGAGCATTTAAATGTGGATGGGGTATGGGGTGTGTAGCTGTACCAGGGCTCAGTTTCAATTAATAGAACATGAGAAGTTTAAGTTTCAACAATAAATTGTCATTTTTTATGTTAAGCATGCTAGAGGCTCTTTTTCTTGTCCCAAACAGAGCAGCTTGGAGTGAGAGGGATGCAAGTTCTTGGGTGCCACAAAGGTCCTAAATATTCCTTTAAAGTTTTAGGTACTATGGTAAATAATGCCTAAGTCAATACATTTATATCCAAGAATATTATCGACTTGCTCTAAGATATGCCGCAAACCTCTACTCAATAAGATGGAATCTCGGAGCTATTCTTTGGGGATCTAGAGTTTCAGTGGGCATTATCAATTTTGTTATCTAAATGAAATTAGCTGTAATATTATATATATTCTATTGTCTCTGCTTTTCTATTTTACCCTAATTCATTATGTCTTTGAGAGAAATCAATAGCTTATACTTATGTTTTCCACACAGAATTATTTCCCAGACATTTAGTAGTTTCAAGTGGACATTGATGTACAGTCTTTTCAATATCCATTATTTGATAAACATGAAAGCAATGAAGTGTTTGGCAATTTGTTCCCAAATGTAATTAATCACTGACCTCAACATATTGTCTCCTGGGAAAGTACAATATTTCTAATTAGTGCTTTTTCTCCTCTGTGCCAATGAAATAGAAAAGAATATATATGAACTGATTATATAAAATGTGTTTTCACAACTCTTGTTGTCATGGCAGTCATGACTAAGTCTGATCAATTTTTCCCCACACCTGTCTAAGTTGAAAATCTCATTGTCGAAAAAATTAAGAGGTATTTATCATAACATATATTAAGTTCACAAAACAATGTGCTGGGTTAGTTCCTAATCATTAGTGATTTCTTTATTTAATTTCTTTTTAAATTCAATATGTCCTAAACCTTGTTAGTCTTATAATAATTTACTTATTTTCTTTAGGAGAAATTTTTGTCATTACTATAACAAATATGAAACCAAATATTTTAATTTGTGGTTATATATTCCATCTCTGAGAATCATCCTTATTAGCAATTTAGATAACCTTTTACTTGGTGAAATATTTTTAAATGAAGACTATAAAATGCCTTTTAATAAGGGAATAATTTATTCACTGAAATTATTGTAAGTGTTATGTTCATTGGGGTTGTCCATGGTGGTGTGAGGAGGTAGCCCTGGATAGAGCTTAGTGAAGTTGATCGAGTGGGACAGAAGAATTATTTCTATAATGAAATTGGAAACAATTTAGGGGAATAAAATTTGAGAGTGTATCAAAATGCATGCTAAAATGACAACTTATAACTCCAAAATTTAACTGCTATTAGTATCTGTCATTGGAAAAATGCAGAAAGAGCTAGGAAAAGCTGCTGAATGTTTGCATAGAGGCCACACTTGGAAGTAGTACCTCATATCATGTAAGTAGTTGCATACCCTAGGCCAGAGTTTCTATTCGGAAAGCATAGATATAAACTCCTTGATGCAGATTAGAATAAAACATTTTGCGGCCTCATTCTCATGAATTACTATTCATCCACCTAGTGGTTTCTGGATTCAACATAGTGTAGGTATCAAAATGCCATAGTGGGAGTTAAGAGTTGAGTGCCTTGAGCTGAAAAGAAACACCCATGTGACCATCTGCAGGTTCCTAGATCGTTACTAGTAATAATAGAAGGCCTATGTGCTGTTACCCTCACCCCTACTGTTGTGGTTTGGCTCTCTGTCCCCACCAAAACCTCCTGTTGAATTGTGATCCCCAGTGTTGGAGATGAGGCCTGGTGGGAGGCGATTTAGCACCATTCCCCAGTGCTGTCTTGTGATACAGTTCTCAGGAGATCTGATTGTTTGAAAGCGTGTGGCACGTCCCACTTCACTCTCTCTTCCTCCTCCTTCTGCCACGTAAGGTGTGCTGGCTTCCCCTTCCCCTCTGGCCATGATTGTAGGTTTCCTGAAGCCTCCCCAGAAGCAGAAGCCTATACAGACTGCAGAACTGTGAGTCAATTAAATCTGTTTTTTAATTGTTTATAAATTATCCAGTCTTAGGTATGTCTTTATAGCAGTGTGAGAACAGACAAAAACACCTACCGACATGAGTTTTTCCCACAGTACATTTATTCATCAACCTTGTATGTGGCTCCAGGATTCTTTCCAACACAGAGAATCAATAAGCTAATTTCCAGCAACTGGTGTGTAGCTTACTTATTATGCCCTCAAAAAGGTAATCTTCACTATCTGTTTTATTTCTGATATTTTTAGAGTGTTTGGCCGTGGTTCCAGGGATGGATGAGGGGCCTAATTTTTCCAGTGAATTAGACAGAAATCCATTGAATAGGCTAGGTGACAATAATCAACAACCTGCGGTGGTTGAGACCATGCTTAGGCAGCCCTTAAATGTCTACTGCTGTGCTTCTGTGCCCTCTAGTTCAAAGTATCTTTCCTCTTGTGCACATATATACGAGCAGGAGCTCTAATGCAAATTCTGCTTTAGTCTGTCTCCTGTTACGTGCTGATGTAGGTTTATTGGTTTATTTGTATTTTGCAATAAATTGTATTCTTCAATAAGAAGAATAAATTGTATTCTTCAATACAAAACTGTGAGCATAGTGACCTGAGAAACAATATCAATGAGTTTTTGAAGCATGGAGTAAAAAATGTTCATCAGAACTACAGAGGTGTTTCAGTTATTTAGCTGGAATCTCCCAGCATATAAAGATAGCATTTACTCCACTTCTTGAAAACTGAAGGATTGGAAGAGAGGTGACTTCTGTTGAAAACCCTTCTCTCCAGTTTCTGTATTAATAAATAGGAGAATTATCATATTTACATATTCTGTTCATTAAAAATTGTACTGATTTTGACTTTTCAAGGAAACTTGAATTTCTTCTCACCTTTTATTTTTGTAACCTAAGGTCATCCTCTTCCATCTCAATTTAAGAAACATCTATTGAACACCTAACATATGTGTTCCTTATTCACATCACCCACTCCCACAGTAAGAGATATCATGATGATTGAATCTGTATTTCTGGCTTCCCAAGACTCACAACCTTAGAAAGCAGAGATACACAATCAAGGTATATGAAGAAAAATTCGAAAGTAGATACACAAAAACTGCAGAGAGTGAACTGGGGAAGGTGAGATTAATTTAACCTGTGGTGTAATACAACTTAGAAACTGTCTTGGGAGCCATAACACTTGCTATATTCTTAAAAGATGAGGATAGTGTTGTATGGCCAGGTTTTAAGAGCTTTTAATGTTCCTTGCAAGTGGAGCACAGGGCATAAACAAAGCCAAAAGAGATGTTTTTCAGAGAACGGCAGGTGTGTTAGTAAACCTAAATGTTGCATTGAACTGGAGAAATGAAAGAAAGGTATAAAGTATAGAGGTTAGGAAAACAGGCTAGGAGCAGGTGGTGAAGGAAATTGTCATGCTGAAGAGGAACGAGAATTTCTTTTTAATGAGATAATGAATCTTGGCTTTTCATTTTGTGCTTAAAAAAGATTTAGTAGCTATAAAGATCTAACAAAATTTTTATTAGGAATAGTACTCTAATTCTCATATTTGATCAAATGAAGCTATTATACATTCATTTTTCTAGCTAAGGTAGGCTTCTTTTATGAAGTTGAAAGTAATCAGGATTACTATGGTTTAATAAATCATTTAAATAACCAACTGCTAATCTGGAGGATAGAAGCTTGAATATTTAAATTGACCACTTGTCTGTGAGACACACTATTGTTTTTTCTCTCTCTCTCATATACATACATACAGAAACACATATTGGGTAGGCACAGCAATGGCTCCCCAAAATGTCCACATCTTAATTATCAGAAACTGTGAATATGTCACCTGACATGGCAAAGGGGACTTTGAAGGTGCGATTAAATTCAGGATCCTGAGGGAGATTATCCTGGGTTTTCCAGGTGGACCCAACATAATGTCAAGGGTGCATGGAAAGATGGAAAAGGCAGGGAGAACATCAGAGAGGGAGCTTTGAAGTCGTTACACTGCTGGAGTCATCTGCCAAGGAATGGAGGAACCTCTGGAAACCTACTCTTTCCTGCAACCTCAGAAAGAATGCAGCTGGTGGACACCTTGATTTAATTTAATTTAATGTTGTGGGGGAGTCTCACTGATTTATTTGTTACTCAAAAAAGCTTACTTTTTACTAGACTCAGACAAGCAGAAGCTCACAGAGAGGACAGTGTGTGTTCCCGGCGGATTTTTGTTTTGCTTCGGTTTGGTTTTTAGCCACTTTGATTTACTTGGCCAAAAGTTTAGCATATTGTATAGCCTCTTCCTTACTTTTCTTAGTAAGCTGTTCCTTCAGAGAAATATGACAGCATTTATGTTTCAGGACAGCTGGTAAAAGTCTTGGGTGCTTTGACCCTAGGTTTCTTACTTTCTTTTTTATTTATTTATTTTTTTAACAACATATTGGCAGACATCGTATTTTTCAAAGAGATTGAAAAGTTTGCAGATTCTGCTAGCTCTTTTGGGCCTCAGGCAACGAGGCACCATAATATTAGTCAGCCCCAGAATATCCTTCTCTCTCTTTCTTTTTTTATTTTTTTACAATAACAAAGTTAAGAATGCTCAGATTGGCATCCGCAATGCAACCCTAAACAGATTTGTATTTCCTTTCTTCAGTTCTCTTTGGTCTATAACAGGAATACCTCTTAGTAGCAGGCAGATACAGCCATGGGTCAAGATACCCTGCTTCATGGGGAAATCTTGTTTGTCATTCCCACCACTGTTTAGGACAACATAACCCTTTCATTCTTCACCCAGAGCATTAGCAGCAAGTTCTGTGGCCATGTATTTCTAAGAAAAAGCATGAAATTTATGTTCGTAGCCTACTTCAATGAATATCTGTTAGCCAGTGGCTGGGAAGAAAATATTCAGCTTCATTTTGAAGCAATATCTTGATTTTAGCCCATGAGACCCATTTTGGACTTCTGATCATCAGAACTATAAAATAATGTATTTATATTGTTTTTAAGTCACTAAATTGTGATAATTTATTTGCATCAGTACTGGAAAATTAATACAGGTAACTATTTTACACTCAAATCCTCACATGGGCAAAACCCTGTTTTTTTCTTATTTAGACAGTCTCACTCTGTGGCTCAGGCTGGAGCACAGTGGTACGATTTTTGCTCACTGCAACCTCCACCTCCCAGGTTCAACTGATTCTCCTGCCTCAGCCTCCTGAGTAGCTGGGATTACAGGCTCCCACCACCATGCCCAGCTAATTTTTGTACTTCTAGTAGAGAAGGGGTTTCACCATGTTGGCCAGTCTGGCGTTGAACTTCTGACCTCAAGTGATCTGCCCATCTCAGCCTCCCAAAGTGCTGAGATTACAGGTAACTTAATTTTTTAAATTAATTATTTTTTTTGGAGATAAAATTTTGCTCTTGTTGCCCAGGCTGGAGCGCAATGGTGCGATCTCGGCTCACTGCAATCTCCACTTACTGGGTTCAAGCAATTCTCCTGCCTCAGCCTCCTGAGTAGCTGAGATTACAGGTGCCCACCACCATGCCTGGCATTGAACTCCTGACCTCAGGAGATCCACCTGCCTCGGCCTCCCAAAGTGCTGGGATTATAGTTGTGAGCCACCACACCCATCATTTATTTTTTATTAATCAGTTAAATCTCTGATTCAAAGTTCTTAATCAGTTTCGTGAGGTAAACATACCCTAGTCATTTTTCAGGTAAGTGTAGTGAAATTCAGTAACTTTCCACGCATTTAAATTTATTCTTCCTCCCATTGCAAGCCACTATCTCTGATGTTGATCCAAAATGTGAAAGGGTCTTTAGGAAGTATCACTAAACATTGGCAGAGAACAAATGAGTGACCTTGTTTCTACTGGACCTCACAGAGATACAGAACCATCAACTGATGGGATTTCAATTATTTTGGTCTTTAGCTTCTAACCCTGCTCCATCTACAGAGGTGTCAGGTCTCCTGCCTGCTCAGGTAGTCCTTCCTCATTTTGACCTCTAGTCTCCATTGGTTGTGCTGGCCTATGCACAGCCCTTTTTCAGGCCTTTGATCCTTTTTCAAAGGCAAAGAAATGTTTAGTTGTTTTCTTGTTCCCTCATACTGGCCGTGGGAGACCTAGGACTCTTGGTGAGCACTAACCCTGTCCCTAACATTTCTACTCTATCTCTGTTCTGTCACTATTAATACTAGAGGAACACCAGCAAGTTTGTTACCCACATCAGTTCAGAGAGGACAGAAGTCCTTCAAATATCTCTAAGATAGCAAGATGACAGAGTAAAGGGACAGGCCAACTTCCTTGCTGGACTTCCTACTCCCCAATTCTCTTTTCTCTCCTCAGATCATATGGTCTTTATCAAATGGGTGGGACATGGGGGGAAATACTAGAGAAGAACCAGAAAACAACTAACCCTCCTACTAATTCTACTTTTTTTTTTTCAGTCTTGTACTTAGACCTTACCTGTTAAGCTGAAATGCTAAGAATTTGTTCCTTGGTCTAATATGATAACTAACTCCAGGACAAATGGAGTTTTCAAGGTTCAAATTATGAAGAGGTGAGTCCAGGGCAAAACAAAACAAAACAAAACAAAACAAAATCTCTCTCAGAAAAAGAGACAGAGAGAGAGAGAGAGAGAATATATTATTTTCCCCTAGATGGAGGAAGAAACTGAGGCACAGAGAAATTAATAAAATGGAGTTTGTAAAGTAGGACTCAAAGTCATAGCTCTCTGAATTCTACCCCCAAGTTGTTCAGAAGCTTTCATGCTACCTCCTCAGTAAGTCATTAAAATCACTATTCGGCCTCAGTTTCTTCATCTCTAAACTGAAAAGCTTGAACTGATGAATTATAAGGCTCATTATAGCTCTAAATGTGTCCCTTATGTTGAAAATATTCAGCACTACCTAGGTGAGAGAAAAGAAATGTGTGTGTTCTTACCCTCAGGTGGACTCATAAGCCTTCCCTTAAGAAAGAGCATGAATAGAGATCCTACAATAGGTTGCAGAGACCTACGTATTCCTAGTCCAGTGTAAATTTTTATCTATTAAAAATCAGTGGCAATAAAATAAGACCTACAGCTACCAGTAGATATTCAGATTATTTTATGTTCACATAAATGATATTTATTATTTTTATGTCTAAATGTAAGCCTTGGTAACTCACATACCTAGCAACTGCTTTAATCAATTTAATGCATTAAATGAGATTCACTCTAACAATAATTATTATTTTTATGCAACCTAATTACTATTTGGGTCCATTTTAATACTATAATTTTTATTCTCGGCATTATAACCTTCTTAAAAGTGGCGCTAACTTTTGATTTTTCTCAATTGATTATTTCCCAAAGAGCCTGATCTTCAAATTATTTTCCAGTATCTAATGCTGAAGCTCAGGCTGCTTGCTATCCTTTATCTTAACTGCACAATTTATACCTGGCCACATAATGACAGTTTGAGTTAGTTTCAGGCAATGAAGTCTGAAAACTCTGATTTACTATGTATGCCTGTCTAGAACAGACCTGCCACTGCTTCAGGAGACGTCCCACTTCAAATTTTTTCTCAATTGATTCTGAAACTTGAACTGCAGTAGCATTTATCAAAGAGATTAGAAATGGCTCAGGTTCATTCCCTGTGGTAGAGAATTCCACTGGAACGTGACTATGCCCTTCATCTAGCTTGTGGAATTAGGATATTCACTATCTACTGGCTCATTCATCTTTTTACTAGGGAAAAACAAGAACAAATAGTTTTTTTAAAAAACTGTGTTCTCCTCTTTTTTCCTAACTTTCAGGATTCATATTTAGGAAGAGTCCCTCAATTAGTCAAAATTTTATCAATCAGTTAAATTGATAGATATACCTTGTTTAATCTACAAAGTTAAGTATTGTACCCAAATACATCAGAGAAGTCTATTTTGCAAGTTGAATTCAGAATTAAAGCATAGAAACATATGTTTGAGTTAAGGAATTAGCTGACAATTTCAGTATTTTTCAAGCCCATTTACGTTAGAAAAGGGAAACCATACAATTCAAAATTTTTGGTGACAGCTTATGTATTTATCATTTATCTATATTGCCTTAGGACAAAAATGAAGATAGAATTAGTGAAGAAATATGAACTCAAGAGGTAGTTTTCTAACTTTGTAAAATGGAGGTCTGTTTCATGTGAAAATTATAATAGAAAACAGATACAATAAAGGTAGCAAGAAACAGACAGATGGTAACAAGTATTTCCGGATAACAATAAATGATGCAGAAGTAGGAAAGAAAACTTGACACATCAGATTTAACTGGTGCAACATCAGGAAGCTAAGTATTGAAGAAATGTCTCAAGACTGGTTACATACTCTGTTACATTAGCACTAAACCTTACAAAAATGGTTTGAGTCTAGGTAAACATCTTTCTCTAACATCCTAAGAACTTAATTTCTCTCATCAGCAGGGTTTCCACATTAATATTTTCAACATAAAGCTTCCTTGTCGAGAAAAGAAGAAAAGTCATATTTACCGATTTCTCACTATGTGGAACTGTTTGCTGAGGCTGAATGACTTGCTCATACCCCCAGATATGTCAACGCTACCACACCCCAGAGCTTTGAAGTCCACAGTGCCAGCTATTTCCAGGAGGGGATTCAAAAACAGATAAAGCCTTTCTATATTTCCAGGTACCTTATAAAGGAAACATTCACCAATCTTATTTTGCAGACTAGGGGTCAGTAAACATTTTTTTCCCCCAAAAGTTCAGATGATAAATATTTTAGGCTTTTCAAGTCTTTGCATTCTCAGTCAAACCTACCCTATTCTGCCATTGTAGCACAAAAGCAACTATATACCATCTGTAAATGAATGGGCATAGTTGTGATCCAATAAAACTTTTTCACAGAACAGGCAGTGGGCTGGAAGCGACCTATGAGTTACAGTTGGCCAACCCCTGACATAGGCATTGGTAGAATTAATAATGACTTTTGGGACTTTACTTAATTTTCCCATTGGCATACTCCCTTTTTTTTTTTTTTTTTGGAGGCGGAGTTTTGCTTTTGTTGTCCAGGCTGGAGTGTAGTGGCCCTTTCTCGGCTCACTGCAGCCTCTGCCTCCAACATTCAAGCAATTCTCATGCTTCAGCCTCCTGCGTAGCTGGGATTACAGGCGCCCACCACCATGCAGCTAAGTTTTTTGATATTTTTTTAGTAGAGACGGGCTCTCTATTAAAGAGAGACACGTTGGCCAAAGTGGTCTCGAACTCCTGACCTCAAGTGATTCACTGGCCTCGGCCTCCCAAAGTGCTGGGATTACAGATATGAGCCACCCTGCTCGGCCAGCCGGGATGCTTCATCTGCAGTACAAGAGTTAAGGGTCAATAATAATGAATGAATGCTGAAGAAGGAATTTAAAAATAAGAACAATAGTAGTATACTAAGCCTTATAACAAGATAGCAAGTAAATAATAAACAGACTCCTAATTATTACAACATGTTGCTCACATTCTTTATTCTCCTACTTAAGCAGAGAATCTGGGAAACACATATTCTTGTGTATAAAGCAGAGTATCTGAAAAACTTTAAAAAGCAAAGACCAAAAAACCCCTCCAAAATACACTTTCCTCAAAAGTGAAGGAAGAGTGACTTATCCTGGTTAGACTACTCACTAATATAAAAATCCTTCTGGTCAAAAAGACAGAGTGCTTCCCGAGAAAGCTCAATGATCAGAGACTGCCAGGGCAGCCCCATGCACAAAAGATGCTATAGATCCTGGCTAACTTGGTGGAAGGGAAGATTGATGAAGTATCTTAGAGGCTAAATCAAATAAATGGACTTGGATACATCACAAATCTGTTGATGAGAGAAGTAGAAAATGTTAACTTCACACGTTATTAGAAAATGGCACATAAAACACAGTCTTAATAAAAACCAGTTTCTTATCATTGAGAAGATAAAAAAAAAACTGGAAAAGAACAAGGCTTATTTCATATTCCAAGAACCAGTGGAGGATAAAAGACAAGAAGAATAAGTAGAAAGAATGCCACGACTCCAGTGGTCTACAGAGCCTGCCAGCAGAGCCTGTTACATAAAGAGACATAGGGCAAGCCCAGTCAGGAAAAGCAAAGGAAAACCTTTAGTAAGTGCCTATTAAATGTCAGGCACTTGATCGGTGTTTTAAATCTGTTACCTAATTTGATCCTCTCAACAGTTTTTTTTTGAAATAATAGGAATTCACCAATTTACTGATGCTAGAAGGGGTTGAGAAATGCTAAGTAAGTGTCCTAGATCACTCTGGTAGAGTCAGAGTTTGGATCCAAGTTGTATGTATATGAAGCTTTTTCCAACTGAATATGCTGGAAGAAGAAAAGTGTTGTCATATCATATCATTGCAAAATGTTTGTAAATGTTGAAAATAATTTATGAGAGCATTTATTTAATAGCCCAGCAATAAGCCACATTTTATATAATAGAAATATTCGTTACAACTAAAAAAAAAAATAGCATGTGATATTGACATACTCTTTTGAATGTGAGGTAGATGATTACATCTTCAACTTAATAGGAAAAAAGCACATCTCTAAGCTTAATAGACAAGCCAATGAGGGATATATGTATTCACATTTGCAATACAATTATTCAAAAATTTAAAATAACCCTAATAAAAACTGTGAGCCAATTAAAAAAATAATTTACAAATTATTGCCTCTATTAAAACAATTTTAAAGGCATTGTTTAATTTCTGGATAGTTTTGTGCCATATTAGTTGATCACTGAACAAGAGTTACCCTTAAATACTTAGGAAATGGAATACAGTATTTCAGTTTCTATATGTTATGTCTCTGATATCTGTTTGATGTTATAACTGGTGGATTAACATGTGGCTATATTACATACATATTTTTATATTAACACATTTCAGTTTATGGACTCAAGTTGTTAATAAGAGAAAAATAAACAATGTAACCCATTTTTTCTTTAGTTCAATGTGCTTTTCATAACTTATCCCATTACAATTCACCATACTTCTAGGGGATGAGCAATGGTACAGATTTTCATAGTCAGCTCTCAATTATTCAAAAGTACATTTTCCAGTCTGTGAGACAAGGAGTGAAAGAACAGAATTAAGTTTTCAGGTTGATTTCTTAGTTGTACTATGTTACATAAAATGTCTTTCCACGTCCTTGACAAACAAAATCAGTACTTCAGAGTTGTTATATAAAATTTTAACAGTATAACCTTTAGAATAATATAAGAATGTTTCATTTTGTTACTTGCAACGTATTATGTAATGGAATAAGATGCATCTACCTTGTTGAATTTTTTTATGATCTACCAAATGTGATTCTAACTGTTCACACTGATTGAGAGATAATTGTATTACAGAGCAGCTGAAGGAAGCTGCACCCACAGGTTAGTGTAATGAGATTTGCAACATTGGTGTAAAAATCAAAACTAGATCTAGGGCCTTCTGACTGCTTGTTCATTTCTCTAAAGTCTTGCTCAGTTATTGACTCAAGAGTTAGGCATTTGTGCCAACAGAGCAATTAAGAGAACAGCTAAATATATTTCAAAGCAGATAAAGTACACAATTTCAGGCTTTTGAGTCAGACAGAGTTGGCGTCTCAGCCCTGTCACTTACTTGCTGCGTTACTTTGGTCACATCCTATATCTGATCTCTACAATGATAATACTAGTTAACTGTGTTGAGTTTCCCTAATGGCATATGGAAAGAGTGCAGTGCTTGGTATATAGGAGGTTCACAGTCTGAGTTAATTTTCTTGTTCTAGCTGTCAACCAAGTGGATGAATGGAAGGAATATAGTCCCCTGGGTGGGTTCCCAAATGGAAGGCCCAGAGCTGCAGCTTAATAGGAGCCCTGCACATTCAGGGACTCAGCCTTAGATGTATTAAGCATATTACTTAGTACCTAGAGCAGAACCAATGGCCTGAGAGCGAGCATGGTAATGAAGTGGATTTCTGTGTTTATAACATGATATCTGCTTTTGCTTACCTGCGAGCTCCATCACCCACATCTGCCATGCTAGAGTCCTTACATAATCAGCTGAAGCATGGAGTCTGTAGGCCTTAGAAAGTCAGTCTGGAGTCAAGCATTGTCTATTATACTTCTGGAGTCATATGTTCTTTTAACCTTTATATCACTTCACATATCCATGGGAATGCTAGAAGAGCATAATTGACAGTCCACAGAAGTTCTGCAGAGACCTGAGGGGTGAATATAAGCATTCGGCAAAGAGAAGTACATGATACTATCAGGAAGAAGGGCTGTGACTGCAGTATCTGAATGATCTGGCCACTTGAACAGCCTCCAGAGGAGAAGGTGATAGACTAGCCTACGTGTTTGATCTGATTCTACTCAGGTCAAATTATAATTTTTAAATCACTCACCAGTTTCACCAAGCCAGCAGCTTCTAAAGAGATTCTTTTATCTGAAGAGGTTTGCTAGAAGATATGTGTTGAGGGGTGTGATGAGCAACAAAGCAACATTTTTATATTTGTCTTCTAAGGGCCTGCCAGCCATCAACCCTCCTTCTATATGTTGTACCATCTCATTTCACGACTAACCCTTAATTACGACTTATGTGACTGTATCTGTAACAAGCTAACATGTTCTTACACAGCAAAGGCCTAGTGAATCCCTTTGACCTTCACAGTATAATATTTTAGTGAAGTGGGAAGAAATCTACTTCTATGTTCCTAGAGTTTATTTGTCTTGAGAACAGAGATTTGACTCAGGAAATGGCAAATGTGGAGGGAAGCGTTGGTGTGTGTGTATGGGGGACTTGAGGGGTCATTGACAAGGGTGCAGTGGCCTACAAAATAACTAGACCAAGGATCCAGGTCCTGAGGCAAAGATGAAGGAGAAATCAGAGAACAAAGAGATAGAAAAGAAAGGACAGGTGGAGGAAAACTTGGTAAAGAAGTGAAAGCTTCTGGTGTATCAAAACCAGACCAGCTTCTGTGTTGTGTGAAGCCATCTTCTCCTCATAGTCCAGACCCGCTAGAGCCATGTTATAGCATCAGGAAGGATTTCAGAAGATGGTGTAGGAACTAGGAGCCCAGATCAAGTTAGTGTCAGTTCTGAGCTCTAAGCCAGGTCATTCCATCCCAATGCCCTAGGTTTGAAGTGAGTCAGACCTAAGCTTTCCTAGAGCACAGGCTTTGCCAAACTTTAGAGCAAAATTTAGATTAAGGCAGAATCTGAATAGGACACAGGACATTCTGAGAACAACAACACAAAACCCACTGAGCTTCAGACAATATTGCAAGAGTATGAAAAAAATGACCAATTTTGGGTCTGCAGAGTTTTATCTTGTTAGTGTAAACTTTGATATTTCAGGAGAATAATAAAGATCATGATAGAATGACGGTGATTACTATAACATCTGAAATTTCTGAGTATACATTCCAGGTAAACACTTTACCCGTGTTAACTCATTTAATCTTAAGAACAAGGCCACGAGGTAGTTTCTATTTTTCTTACGCATTTCAGAAATATAGACAAGAGAGATTAACTTTGAAAACAATAACAATATATTGCTACAGAACAAACCGAACACCTAAGCATTCTAATAAGTTCCTAAATTTCTTAAGAAAATTTTATTCCTAGTTTGTTGGATTCTTAAAAATGACCAGTGACAAATTAGCTTCTCTCCAGCATTCCTGTTTCTGCAGAAGGCCTTTCTTAGAGCCATGAGCTTTGGGTAAAAGCAGTTCTGAGAAACATTTAGACACTGTCAGTCTGTCAGTCTGATTAGAATTATTACCATGGCATTCTCACAACTTTCAGCATTTCAAATTCTCAAGATTTTCTATGTTTCAGACTATGTGCATTTTTCTAAGAGGATAGTCCACAGCTTTTATCGGATTCTCAAAGAGAGCTGTCATAGCTTCATGAGTTAACCACTGGGCTAAGGTTCCATTCATCTCTAATGTTAGGGAGTTTCTCCTGGGTAACCAGAGGTAAACTGATATTTATGTGTGTATGCATATGAGTATGTGAGCACAGATACACAACATTACACAACCCTCCACAGATGAGGTCTCACCAGTTCCACTTGGTCATACTGCACTTCACCCACACTAACCTGATTGCAGTCTCCTGAATGCTCCATGTTTTCCTTGGTTTAGGGCCTTTGTACACCCTGTCCATTTAGTGTGACACTCTCTTCTCTTGTCTACATTCCCTTATGGCTCCCTTTAGCCTACTTCTCATTAGTCTTAAAGACATTCGCTTGAAGGTTACTTCCTCCTGAAACCCTTTTCTGACCTGATGCAGACTGGAGTCACTGCTTTTCAAATGTGATCCCATAATACGTTTGTTAATTTTATTTCATTATTAATCCATCCATTTTTGAACAAATACTTGTTAAATATTCCCATGGGTATCCTGAATGTGAGCTCTAAGAAATATTCTGTGAGTACTGAGTTGAATAGTGTCTCCCAAAGCTTCACGTCTACTTGGAACCTTGGAGTGTGACCTTATTTGGAAATAGGTTCTTTACTATGTAATTAGTTAAGATAAGATCATGCTAGATTAGGATGGGCCCTAAATCCAATAACTTATGTCTTTATAAGAAGAGAAGACATAGACTCACTCAGGAAAGAAGCCTATGAGAACAAGGAGGCAGACAATGGTGTCATGTTGCTACAAGCCAAGGACACCTGGACTGCTAGAAACTGACCTAGGCAAGGCAGGATCCTCTTCTGGAGCCTTCAGAAGGACTATTGCCCAGTGGACACTTCCATTTCACACTCTGGCCTCTATAACTGAACCATCAGAAAATAAGATTCTGTTGTTTTTAAGCTACCCAATTTGTATTAAACGTAATGGCGCCTTTAGGAAACCAGGACAGGGATACAATAGTAAACAATATAAAGATGGTTTCTCCCTTCAGATACCTATACCCATGTGTTCAGGTGCTTATTCGACACTATTGCAATTGTCTGTCTCCCTCGGCATCACAGAATCATCGAGGGCAAGTAGTGTACCTAACTCGTCAGTGAATTCTTGGCATGAAGCTTGCATATATAATACAAAGCTGAAAAAAATACACTTGTTTGATGACATAATTTGAAGATGATAAGAAGGAGACAAAATCGACCTTGTGAGCATTACTGTTCAGGTAATAAGAACACAATATCAGAGTGCATATTAGAAGACCAAATGGGCTCTTGAGTTAATTCTCTGGGAGAGCATAATAGAGGGGAGAAAAAGGAGGCAAAGGTAGTGACTTCCAGATAAATGAAAGAGTTGTTAATATTTGACCCCAAAGTGAAGGAAATTCAGATGAGACAGCCTCTCGAAGAAAACCCACAACTTAGACTAATGCTGGCTAGCAATTAAGACACATCATTGGTGAGCACCAGAGATTTCCTGGAGGTGAGAAGCATTAGCACAGTGGGGGTGTTTCATAGCCTCAAGGAGACTGAGAAAGCTTAACTGCCATCTTTATCAATATAATTTTGTTGAGCATAAAGTACAATATGTCAATATTTTTGATTGGTTGTTTGTCAAGGCAGATGATTTTTAGCAAATAATTAGCCTTAACAAAAAGTTGCACATATAATTCTTAATAATTTTCTAATTCTCTATTTTGAAAATGAATCATGGAACACTATTGGTGAAAGAAATTTTACTGATTTCTTGTTTGGGGACAGTTCTTTTTTAGCATGCTTACATTTGGTTTTTTAAAAAATTGCATCAATCAATCAATCAATACTAAAAGAATCAGATCAAAAAATTACATAAATTTATGGAATACAAGTACAATTTTGTTACATGCTTAGATTCCATAGTGGTGAAATCATGGCTTTTAGGGTATCAATCACCCAAATAATGTGCACTTTACCCATTAAGTACTTTCTCATCACTCATCCTCCTTCCACCCCCCAACCCTTCCAAGTCCCCACTGTTTGTCAGTCCACTCTTTACATGCATGTGTATACATTTTTTAGCTCCCACTTATGAGGAGAATGTGCTGTATTTGTCTCAGTGTCTGACTTATTTCACTTAAGATAATGACTCCTAGTTTCATCCATGATGCTTCAAGGGACATGATTTCATTCTTGTTCTGTAGCCAAATAGTATTCCATTGTATAGATATCATGATATGGTTTGGCTGTGTCCCCACCCAAATCTCATCTTCAATTGTAGCTCGTATGATTCCCATGTATTGTGGGAGGACACTGGTGGAAGATAATTGAATCATGGGAGTGTTTTCCCCTGTACTATTCTTGTGGTAGTGAATAAGCCTCATGGGATCTGATGGTTTTATAAGAGGTTTCCTCTTTCACTTGGCTCTCATTCTCTCTTGTTTGCCACCATGTAAGATGTGCCTTTTGCCTTCTAACCATGATTGTGAGGCCTCCCCAGCCACATGAAACTGTGAGCCAATTAAACCTCTTTTCTTTATAAATTATGCAGTCTTGGGTATGTCTTTATTAGCAGCGTGAGAACAGGTTAACACAGTAAGTTGGTACCTGTAGAGTGGGACACTGTTGTAAAGATACTTGAAAATGTGGAACTGACTTTGGAACTGGGTAGCAGGCAGAGGTGGGAATAGTTTAGCATTCTTAGAAGACAGAAAAAGAAAGTTTGGAACTTCCTAGGGACTTTTTGAATGGCTTTGACCAAAATGCTGATAATGATGTGAACAATGAAGTCCAGGCTGAGGTGATCTCAGATGGAGATGAGGAACTCCTTGGGAACTGGAGTGAAAGTGACTGTTGCTATGTTTCAGCAAAGAAACTAGTGGCATTTTGCCCCTGATCTAGAGCTCTGTGGAACTTTGAACTTGAGGGAGGAGATCTGGGGTATCTGGTACAAGAAATGTCTAAGCAGCAAAGCATTCAAGAGGTGATTTGGGTGCTGTCAGAAGCATTCAGTTTTAAAAGGGAAACAGAGCATACAGGCTTGGGAAAATTTGCAGTCTGACAATGCAATAGAAAAAAAACACATTTTCTGAGGATAAATTAAGCTGGCTGCATAAATTTGCATAAGTAACCAGAAGACAATTGTTAATCACCAAGGCAATGGGGAAAATATCTCCAGGGTACGTCAGAGACTTTTGAGGCAGCCCCCACACCACAGGCCCAGAGTCCTAAAAGGTAAAAATGGTTTTATGGAACAGGCGCACGGCCCCTCTGCTGTGTGCAGCCTAGGGACTTAGTGGTCCACATACCAACTGTTCTAGCCATGGTTAAAGGGGGCTAAGTACAGCTTGCAAGCCCCAAGTCTTGGCAGCTTCCACATGGTGTTGAGCCTGTGGGTATACAGAAGTCAAGAATTAAAGGTTGGGAACCACCACCTAGATTTCAGAGGATATATGGAAATACTTGGATGTCTATCTAGGCAGAAGTTTGCTGCAGAGGTGGGGCCCTCATGAAGAATCTTTGCTAGGTCAGTGGCGAAGGGAGATGTGGGGTTGAAGTCCTCACAGAGAGTCCCCACTGGGACACTGCCTAGTGGATCTGTGAGAAGAGGGCCACTGTCCTTCAGACCCTAGAATGGTAGATCCACCAACAGCTTGCACTATGGGCCTGGAAAAACCACAGACACTCAATGCCTGCCTGTGAAAGCAGCTGGGAGGGCGGTAGTACCCTGCAAAGCCACAGGGGTGGAGCTGCCCAATACCATGGGAACCTACCTCTTGCATCAGCATGACCTGGCTGTGAGATGTTGAGTTGAAGGAGATCATTTTGGAGCTTTAAAATTTGACTGCCTGGCTGGATTTCAGACTTGCATGGGGCCTATAGCCCCTTTGTTTTGGCCGGTTTCTCTCCCTTGGAATGCATTTATCCAATGTCTATACCCCCATTGTATCTAGGAAGTAGCTAATTTGCTTTGATTTTGCAGGCTTAAAGGCAGAAAGGGCTTGCCTTGTCTAAGATTAGACTTTGGATTGCAGACTTCTGAGTTAATGCTGAAATGAATTAAGACTTAGAGGAACTGTTGAGAAGGCATGATTGGTTTTCAAATGTAAGGACATAAGATTTGAGAGGAGCCAGGGCCTGAATGATATGGTTTGACTCTGTTCCTACCCAAATCTCATCTTAAATTGTAGCTCCCATAATTCCCACATGTTGTGGGAGGGACCTAGTGGGAGATAATTGAATCATAGAGGTGGTTTCCCCCATACTGTTCTCACAGTAGTGAATAAGTCTTGTAAGATCTGATGGTTTCATGAGAGATTTCCCCTTTTGCTTATCTCTCATTCTTTCTTGTCTGCCACCATGTGAGACATGTCTTTTGCCTTCTACCTTGATTGTGAGACCTCCCAGTCACATGAAACTGTGAATCAATTAACCACTTTCCTTTATAAATTATCCAGTCTTGGGTATGTCTTTATTAGCAGCGTGAGAATAGACTAATACATACCACATTTTCTATACTCATTCATCCACTGATGGACACTTAGTTTGATACCCTATTTTGGTTTCACAATAGTGAACCGTGCTGCCATAAAAATATTAGGTAGGTATGTTTTTGATACATTGATTACTTTTCTTCTGGGTAGCTATCCAGCAGTGGGATTGCTAGATGGCATGGTAGATCTATTTTTCATTCTTTGAGTAATCTCCATACCATTTTTCATACAGGTTATACTAATTTACATTCTCATCAACAGTATAATTTTTACAGAAGCAAAATGTTGTTGACTTTTCTACAACATTAATCAGTGTTCCAACTTTACTTATTATGTACATATAAAATTCATGCTGCAGAGACGTACATATCAATAAAGGTATGGATAATATCTCTGTGATTTTCAGACCCTTGGTAAATGGGGAATAGGAGAATTACCAGGGGCGGAATGTATCTTGGCCTTGAGCTTGTTCTGAAGTGGAAGTGTTCCTTTTACGGTGCGTGTTTTCCGTCAAGTGGGATAAAACTGAGATTATATTGGGAAGCCGAGGCAGGCAGATCACGAGGTCAGGAGTTTGAGACCAGCCTGACCAACATGATGAAGCCTCATCTCTACTAAAAATACAAAAATTAATCAGGTGTGATGGCACATGCCTGTAATTCCAGCTACTTAGGAGGCTGAGGCAGGAGAATTGCTTGAACCCAGGAGGCAGAGGTTGCAGTGAGCCAAGATCGTGCCACTACACACTCCAGCCTGAGTGACAGAGCAAGACTCCATCTCAAAACAAAAAAAAACACCACAAAACTGAGATTACATAAATGTAGAAAAGGGAATATGATAGTTCCTGGGACTTTCTTTCTTCTTAATCTTATTCCAAATTATACAGAGCAGAGCAAAAAGTTCAACAAGGTAAAAAGGTAAAAGCAAAACTATTCTCACAAAGTAGTATTAGATTTGTATTTTTGGGGGATGACATCTGAAATATAAGAAAATAAATTTATATAGAAATATTGAAAAATCTGCAAAAGCCTTAGTAGAAAGAATGAAAATGAAACACAGGCTCTAGTAAAGAAAAAAAGTGGCTGAGACAAGGTTACTTATTAGATGTAAAAATTTCTTGAAAATCTGATTGCACACCCAAGTACTGACCTCTGATTTACATTTTTGTAGTAATAGCTCAGCTGAATTCTGAAGGACTATATCCACCCCAGTTTGCATAGTGAATAGTTTAAAAACAAAAGCCACACAGAGTAGAACCAACGGTGCTTTTTAAAAGTAGGTTAACAATTTTTTTCATAGCTTAGGGAGACAAGATCAATGTCAGCTTTTAAATTCAATACTAAAAAACGAGAGGGAAAATACAATCATTTTAATTATAAACTTATTTTTCATGTTCATGTGAATTCAGACTGTCAAAGAAGGAAGTGCATTGTGTATGAAGGTGAGCAAAGCAGTCAGGTAAAAAATATTCTCCAGATAAATTGAGCAATGGAAACAATAAATTTTCCTGAGAAAGCATGAGCATGCATATTTCCAAGAATAAGCAAAAGGTAAATATTTGCACATTGCTCTGGAAATATAATGACTATAAATTTCATCAGATTTCCATAAAAAATTAAATTATCAGCAAACTTTTAAACTCTTACCCTTATTTTTATTCTATAATTAAAACTTAAAGAATTTTGAAATAGGTTTCCCAGGTAGAAACTAACAAATACAATCTATAATGGCATCTCTTAGAGAAAAAAAAAACTGATGCAATGAACAAAGGTAAAATTTATGATTGAGGCCAGGCACGGTGGCTCATGCCTGTAATCCCAGCACTTTGGGAGGCCAAGGCGTGCAGATCACCTGAGGTCAGGAGTTCAAGACCAGCTTGACCAACATGGAGAAACCGTATCTCTACTAAAAATACAAAATTAGCAAGATGTCGTGGCACGTACCTGTAATCCCAGCCATTCAGGAGGCTGAGACAGGAGAATTGCTTAACTTATGATTGAAACGATTTCATATACTTTTTCACACAATTTAAAGAAAAATATCAGAAATTACCTCTATTCTTAATACTTCTTTTGAACTGATGCTTGATTTTTTTCCTTTAAGAATTGATAATATGTAAATGTATGTTTTATTTTGGTCAATTGATCTGACACACATGTTTTTGCTATTTTTAAAAAGAGTGCTTTTTTATAAAACAAGAACTGAATATTTTAGTCTCCTAGTGAACACTGTTAAATGCAACAGATATAAATATGAATCTACAGAGCACTAGGCAAGAGTCTACTTAAACCCAAAAGACTAGTAGTAGAAGCAGATTTTTAAAAAAATATCAACATGTCTTCATACTTTGAAAAGTTTGCTAGCAGCTATTTAATATTGTCCACAGAACATATCTTATATTTACCTGAAACCAAAAAGACTTAAGAATAAAATATGTTTGTTACTAAAGCAATGATGTTTTGACAAAAGGTAACCTATTTAATCCAAATGGTTCAATCACCCTGATCTCCTGAAATTGAAGGTTCTTCTAATGTAAAGTGACAGTGTGCTTATTATAGAAGATTAAAATTACTGCAAATGTAAAGGACAGATGTCACACCAATCCAAAGACCATTTTTCTGTTGTAGAAATAACAAACCGATAAATTTTGGAAGATGATTTTGACCTTACCATCTTGATTTTTTTTTTTCAAGAGAAGAAGTATGAAACACTAATGCATGTGTTATTTTTGGGCTATATTTTAAAAACAAGCAAAACTTGGTGTATTGATTTAGATGTGTGGATGTGCTAGAAAGAAATACTGTCTTGTGGTTTATGCGAAAAATTTAAAAGTTACTTATTCTTAATAAGATCTCAAAAATAAATAATTTTAACTATTTATTCAAAACTACTGTCTCACTTTTTAATGAATTCAATTCTAGACAAAGTTTTGAACTAAAATAGGAGAAGGAAGTTGGTGTTAGCATTTTTGTTTTCAATCCTAAAAAGAAAATCCCAGTCGATAGTGCTCTTGACTAGAGTCTAGAGAAAGCTAAGATTCTAGCTGATGAATAATGCTGTTGTATTGCCTACAGCACCAAAATATCAGCTCATGTTTTTAATTTTCACAAAAGTTTTAGAGGTAGAAAGTAATAGACACAATCTATAATGGCATCTCTTAGAAAAAAACTGACATAATTAATAAAATTATAACTTAACTAGAACAGATCTTATGGACTTTTCTCACACAATTTGGAGACAATATCATGAATTTCCTCAGTCTAGAATCAGGCCATTTACATCTTTTGTCTGTGTGGAGGTTCTTAATAAACACTCACATAATCAAAAACAGAAATATTATATTGTTGAGATAATCATAACTTTTTCCAAAGTAAAAAAAAAATACACAATGTGTATTATGAGAAAAAATCCTCATAACACTCAAGTATGCGTTTTATTGAAAAGAGGAAAATTCTAGGTAACTCGAGTGCACTTATTTAACCACATAATTAAATTAAACATGTAAGTTTCAGAATTGTATTTTAAAAAAGTTACTGATTTATCTGTCATGGTTAGTCTAACATTGTTTAGTAGTTTAGCTTAATATAAATATTTTGAAATATATACTGCTGATTTCTAAGCCCTAATGCCTGGCTGCTCCACAACTATTTGGAGAATGAAGGAAAATATGTACACAATTATTTCTCAAACAAGTCATGTATATCAGTTAGCATTTATGACTAATGTTTAAAATAAGGTAACAGAAGCTTTTTATGACTAGGCTCTAATCATACTGTACTCACTAAGTGTTAATATTATTTTTTAAGAAAGTTAGGAACAACATTTGGCTGCTAATTCAGAGTCTGGAAATGGCAGTGACTTACTAAAGTTAAGGAAGTCTGGAGGTAGGCAGTTCAGATTTAGAATGACAGTTTCACAGACTCTTTCTGTCTTTCTGCTTCAACATCCTGAGCATCAGGCTTCCATCTCAAGTCTTCCGTGTTGTACAAGATGGCTGCAGGAACGCCAGCCATTTTAATTGCAAAATAGCATCTCCCAGAAGTCTTACCCAAGAACTTCTGCTTTTTTATTACTCTCCGTCCCTACAAAGAAGACAAAAAAATATAATTTTTAAGGTGGGCACATTATCCATGTTTTAACTTATTAAGAAAAAAGAAAGAATGGGTAGGCTGGCAATCAATCAATACTAGCTATTAAATTAAATATACCTAAGATCAAATATAAGCCAAATACCTTGATTTTCTCTGGCTTTTATTTCTGCCATTCTACCTTTCCCCTTGAAGAGAATAAATGACATTACTATATAGCAATTAAAGCTGCATATTTTGATCTAACCTGGAGAATAAAAAGAATGACTTTTAAAATAAGACCAAAAACATTTCAATCAGTTATAGAAAAAGTTTTTTGTAGAAAAACTTTAGACATATATGGAAACATTATGTGGAAACATTAAAAATTATCTTCAAAAAATAATCTATGAATATTATATGTCAGAGGAAATTTGTAATGACTAAAGAGAAATATTTTATAAGTTTTATGAGATTGACATGTTGCTTACTGCACTGAGGCAGGTTATATTAAGTTTTAAAATACCTTCATAAAGATCTTCAGAGTCACAATGATATACTTTATGCTCCTAGCTCTGTTTTGGAATAGTTACTGTTGACTCATGGCACAAAGAGTTATTGAGTTTCCTACTATGAATCCAGCACAGTGCTTGGCCTCAAATCTATTGAGTGAAAATGAACTATTATGACCCAATCCTCACAAAGCCATAGAGTAAGAGAATTTCTGCTTTATTTTCTTTGTAAATATTAAATTTATCTATTGATTAATAATGTTTTGCTGGTGTTTAAACTACATTATTAAATCTGTAAAATTGGCCAGAACATGCTAAGAATGTGGCCTGGAGAAAAAGTCTTCAGGTAAAAAATAATATTTTTCAGGTTCATGACTGAACAAAGTAGGAAATATTTCAATTGAAATATGACATTTAAACATAGATACACTATTGTTATAATTTTAAAATGCAGTATTCAGAAAAGTGAAATTTCAAAATAAGCTAATATTTTTAAGAAGTGTTAGTCTTCTAATTGTGAGATAATAGCACATTTTTCTCAAGTGTGTAGTCAATATGAATATAAAATTTTGGAGAAATTTGTAGTATGTAAATTATTCCACTCTATCTGGAAACATTTTCTAGCTGTGCATAGGAGATTTGTTCCTATTACTAAATACAGTTTTTTAAAACAAGTATCACAAAGCCATAGATGTACAACATAAATCACTAAAGATTAAAATTTGGGCCAGGTTATACATTAGCACATTAGGTACCATATTAAAATATGTTTAAACATTATTTTAAGAGCCAAAATATATGTTGTCATTTTGGTACATTTTCCAAATTTGAGGATAAGTCCAATATATTTTTTCTTGGCTATGCACATAAACTTGCTATAATTTCTAGATATTGAAGAAACTTCCTTGAGACAGTTCAAGAGCTTACAAATCAGTTACTTCAACATAATCTATACATGAGATATCTTTATTTAAATAGGAATTTAGTTGTGTTTTGGCATGTAGGTCTTAGTAGAGTGAATCTTATTTTTAAGAGATAGAGTACAATCTCAATAACTGCTAAATTTGAACTGATTGGTTTCCCTTGTGAATAATATACATATTATGCAATATTAAATAAATTCTGAGTTTAGAACTGTGTAGTATCATAATTTTTACATTGCTATAAAGCACCTAATTTATTTCTTCTAAAAATAAAAATAGTTTTATTTTTATTTATTAAAATAAAAGCAATCTATGCTTAATTTCAAATGAAAATAACAAATCAAAAGAGAATAAAGAAGCTACAATTATCTGTAATGCCTCTATCAAAGAATATCAATGGTAAAGATGTTAGCACACATCCTTCCCAACTTTGTAATTGAATACAACTTTGGTATTTTTTAATATACAGATTCTTGTACATCTAAGACTGTCTTCCTGTTTACCTTATACCTGAAAAACAAATAGGCTAGATACAGAAATCTGATTTTGCAATCTTTTTTTTCTTGAAACTCAGCAAACATTTCTCCATTATCTGGGTGATGAAGTACCGATGAAAGAAATATTTAATTGACTTCAGTCCCCTTTTTAAAGGCAATCTGTTTTATTTTTTCTTGCATTAGTTCTTGTAAGATATTTTCAAATTATCCTGGAAATAAAACAAACATACATGATAGACCATATATCTTTTCTTATTAATTAGTCTGGCATTTGTAAGCATTTTCAATAAGTAAATATATTTTCCTCAATGTAGTATAGCATCTTTATTAATATCATTGGTGATTCCGTGTCTTCTTGTTTCTTCTCCATATATCTGTCATCTTTATCTCTTTTGACATAATCACTTGCTTCTCTTTTCCCACATTTCATGATATTCTTAATACTGTCCTTTTTTCTGTTTTTTTTGTTTTTTTATTATTATACTTTAAGTTCTAGGGTACAAGTGCTTTCTATTACTTATTCAAAATTCTGTGTTGTTATTGCTTTTTCTTAATTCTGGAATGTATATGCATATTGATATTTTAATACTTCCTTGAATTGTTTTATCATTCAGAAGTTGCTTTAGAACACTGTCTCCATTAAACAATTATTTCCATTGACCCCTTAGTTTCATGCTCTTACACAGCTTTTTAATGTATCTAACAAGTCTCAAAATTTTTCTCTTTAAAAAAATCCAACTTTGTGCAATTGTATCAGTTTTTACAACAACAGTTCTATTTTCCTTATGTTATAATTTTAAAACTTTTGACTTTAATTTAGACTTTTTTTTTTCATTTACTCATATCCAATCAGATTACCAGAATTAGACTCACAAAATTTATTCACAAATTAGACTTAAGTTCTATTGATTAGTAATATTCATTCTGGATCTCAGCAGATAATGAAATTTAAATCTTTCCAAATTTTTGAGATAAACATAATACCACTTACAGGTTTTAAATATTTATGAATAGACTATGCACTATTAATATTTAAAAAATATTCTGATATTCTCACAGAAAATGAACTATATAAACACAAGCTATAATGAATATGCAGGCAAAGCTGATCATCAGCAGACCTGTCATACAAGCTGTTAAGCATATTGAACTTATCATATTTTATCAGTTCTAAGATAAAATTTTCTTTGTTACCTTTGAACATCACTGAAATAGGGCTGAGTTCTATAATTATGGATGAAATTTGTGATGTGGCTGTCACTTGCTACACATGTTTCTATGCATCTTGACAAAAAGCTGGCAGAATATTGTTTTGGGAAAAAAATACCAGAGATAACCGTGAAGCACTCTTTTAGAAAACATTAGCTATGTCTTGATGATAGATAATAATGTTGTGTGGAAAAACACAGAAATTAATGACTATGTTGAAAAGTGATTCAGAAGACTGAGATTCTTAATGTAAAGAAATTTTAGAAATATTTTAACCAATTAATTTTCTTATTTTGTGTTTGCACAAAAATGCTACATGATACAAACATATATTTCAATGCCTGAAAACAGTTCTTTCAATGGAATAACATAACAATTCTCGGTGATGAGAAAAATCGTGACAATGTAGTTGGTGACTTTTTACCAGCAGTAAACAAAATGATGGTTCATTCTATGATTGATGCCTTTTGAGACTGAATGAAATATGATATATTAATACTTCCTCATTAACCAGTAGTTCTCACCTAAAGCCACTCAGTGGGCTCCTCTTTCCTACGATAGCCACTCACACCTCATCTAGAGTCTCCTGGGATCTAGCCACACTGCAGCGTTGACTCTGCAAGACCTGCTCCAACAGGATTCTCTGCTCTGATTCATTGGGGCTGTTTCTTGCATCTGAACTGAACCTGAGGTGTTTAACAGGGAAAACAGTAATATCTAACACCCATGAGTGTTTGAAAAATAACTAATAAGGATACAGGACCAGAGCATCCTAAAAGGTATGCTGTGGAAGGGTTACAGCTGTGTAGGGAAGAGGTGTGCTATAAGACAATGATACTTCAGCTCTGGGATGGCTGTATAGGACCAGAACTCCTGGAACGCACTGACTCTAGCTCAAATAATAGTGACACATTCTTCCATCCCAAATATTTAAAATGAAATGAAAGTGCCTCCCTGGGGGCCGAATGTGGTGGCTCACGGCACTTTGGGAGGCTGAGGCAGGCGGATCACCAGGTCAGGATATGGAGACCATCCTGGCCCGCAAGTTGAAACCCCATCTCTATTAAAAAATACAAAAATTAGCCAGGCATGGTGGCATGCATCTGTAGTCCCAGCTACTCAAGAGGCTGAGGCAGGAGAATCTCTTGAACATAGGAGGCAGAGGCTGCAGTGAGCCGAGGTCACATCACTGGGCGACAGAGTGAGACTCTGTCTCAAAAAAAAAAAAAAGAGAGAGAGAAAAAAAAGAAAGAAAAAAAGTGCCTCCTTAGGGATTCTGTTGCAAATCCTAGAGTTATAGCTTGATCTTACTATTAGCTTAATAAAATATCATCTCAAAAACGCAACCAAGTTTGTATATGGGATTCAACATAGGAATTCTTAATCCGTAAATCCTTATTCAGTGAAACAAAGAATTTAACACACACAAAGGAAAACACAGTAACAATAACAATAACAACATCATGCAAAAATATGCAGGAGCAAGAAAGCCTCTCCATAGGACATAAAAAGACCAAGACATGATGAAAATGTAGTTTAACACAAAGTAGGAGGTTGAGGATAGAACACAAATTTGGCCAAAAAGGACAGTTTTCCAATAAGAGAAATTATCACTGTAAACTAGAACTTTTCATTCAGGTTGAGGAAAAGAACATATCAGAGGGAATGATCCAACCAAATATCCTTTACTGTAACTGGATCTGGGGCCTTTTATAGACTCAGAATGCGGAATGCATGATCATTGGTTTGCGACTATGTAAAAAAGTTTAAAGTGAAGACACCACTCAAAGGTGAGCAGAACAGTGTAGAAAAACCAATTAGGAAAGGGTAGTTATATATAAAACAGGTGAAGGGTGGAGACGAATTGGAGGAAACTACACCAAACGGGAAGACAAGTTCTCAATCCAGTCTGAGGATTTAACTTTCAGCTTGGCTTTCAGGCTTTAAACTGTCTCCAGCTTGGAGGCGGGGTTTCTCTGGAGACCCGCCCCTATCTCCCTAGGCATTTGACTACCTCCTGCTGCTCTCAATATCTTGATCATAGTACCATAGAAAGCAGTTCCATCATACCAGAAGTTCTGTGCAACTCCACAGATGACTTCTCCCCAACCCCAATCACTGGCAACAACTGGCAACTGTTTCGCTGTCTATAGTCTTGCCTTTTTTCAGAGTGTCATATAAATGTAATTGTACAATTTTGGATCTGCCTTGTTTCACTTAGAAAAATGCATTCAAGTTTCATCCACATTTTTGCATGAATCAGTACTTCATTCTTTCTTATTGCTGAGTAGTATTCCATTGTATGAATGTCCTACAGTTTGTTTTTCATTCATTGGTTGAAAGCCATCTGTGTTGTTTCTAAATTTTGGCAATTATAAATATAGCTACTATAAGCCATGTGCAGTTTTCTGTGTGAACATAAGTTTCATTTCTCTTGGGTGGATAACTTGGAATAGAATTGCTGGATTGTAGATGTACTTTTTATTTTATAATAAACCTGCTAAACTGTTTAGCAAAGTGGCTGTGTCATTTTGCATTCCACCCAATAAGAGTTCCAGTTGCTGTGCATATTTGTCAGCCTTCAATATTGACAGTCTCTGGGGCAGGCATTATAATGGGTGCATAGTGGTATCTTATAGTGACTTAATTTGCATTTACCTGATGGCTAATTACACTGGCATTGTTTCACATGCTTTAATGTCATCTATTTACCTTTTTTGATGAAGAATCAAGCACCTGAGATGTGCTTTGTGTCTGGCATATATTCTATATTTGTAAGTGTTCCAACTTCTTTTGAAGAAAATATATGTTGTGCACTTGCAGATATAGAATGTTTTCTTTGCCATTTAGTTGACTTTGATTAAGCATATCGTTCAAATCTTTCATAGCCTCATTACATTTTTTCTGTTTTATTATTTTATTAGCTAATAAGAAAACTATGTTAAAAACTAAATCTGATTATGGCCTTGTGTAGTACTCTTTTTAGTCTCATCAAATTTTGTTTTGTGTAGTTTGAAGCTATGGTCTTAAGATTCTTATGTCTTTCTGTTGAACTTAAATATCTTTATCAATTATTTAACAATATAAGAATTTTACTAGCATTCACTATGTTTATACCCCTTCATTTTGGACAGCAGCCCTTTGTGTTATCATGGGCATATATTTTAATTCTGCATATTTTATAGGACCTGGAAAACAATATTTTTTATTTTTTCATATGTTGATATTCTCCCTTGCTTTTCATTCCTTCTTTTAATCTGTGCTTTCATTTAGTATCATTTTCGTTTAGCATGAACGGCTGCTTTTGTTCTCTCTCATTGTCCTGTTCTGCGGTCAACAAATTCTCCCACCCGTTGTTTGGCTAATAGCAACTACATTTCACCACCATTTTTTAGAATATTAACTCGAGGTATAGAATTATAGGTTGACAGACAAAAAAAAACTTTTAGCTGTGGTAAGATGTCATTACATTACCTCCTGACTTCCATAGTTTCTGTCAATAAGTCAACCTCAGGCTTTCTGGTGCTTCTTTGAAAGTAAGTGTCTCTTTCTCTGGCAGTTTTATGAATTTTTAAATTTACCACTAGTTTTTTTTTTTTAACTTTTTTAATTTTTAATTTTTTACCAGTTTTATCATTATGTTCTTAGCTATGGCTTTGTGAGTGTTTGTTCTGGCTAGAGTTCTTTGAGTTTCTTCAGTGCTGTTTGTCTGATGTAGTCACTATTTCTAGAAATTTTTGGAAATTATCCCTCCACGTACTTTTCCTTTCCCATTCTCTTGCTCCTCCCTTCTGTGCATGTATTTTAGATTATTTGACTCAGTGTGACTCTTACATTCTGTTCTTTTCTCTCCACTTTTCTTCTCTCAGTGCTTCAGTTTAGACTTTAAACAATTATTTTGACGTTTTTTCATTACTTTATGAAGTTACTAATCTTATCTTTTTTTCTGATGAGCTAATGCATCCATCCAGTAGGTACTTAATATCAGAAACTATATGTTTATTTCTAGAATGCTTATTTGACTTTGTTTGTAAAGATTTCCATTTACTGTTGAAACGTTCTGCCTTTTTATCCATTTAGACTATTTTTCTTTATTTTCCTTAGCATATTAATAATAGTTATAGATGCTTCCTGACTTATGATGGAGTTACAAACTGATAAAATATCATAACTTGAAAATACATTTCATACGCCTAACCTAACAAACCTTATAGCTTAGCCTAGCCTAACCACCTTAAACGTACTTGGAACACGTACCATACCATATGTTGCTAGCTCAGGAAAAGATCAAAATTCAAAATTCAAAGTTCCGTTTCGACTGAATGGTTATTACTTTTGCACCATTTTACGTTGAAAAATTATACGTTGAACCACCATAAGTCAGGGACTGTCTGTATTTTGAAGTCCTTTCTAATATCTATATTATGTATGGATTTATTTCTATTGTTAGGTTTTTTAAATTATTAATCATATTTTACTGCCACTATGTATATATCATACTTTTTATTGCAATCTGATATTGTATATAGAAGGGCTGTAGAGGCTTCAAATATTATTTTACTCAGACAATATTCAATCTTTCTTCTGTCAGGAAGAATGCATGAAAAGTTGACTGTGTCAACCAGTCAGAGATTGAGCTGAGTCAAAGCTGAATTGTATTTAGACTCAGTCCATCTGTGATTCATCCTGTTCTTTGGGCCTTGCTTTTGATTGACAGCCTGGAAGGTCTCTGTCTCCTCAGTCCTGAAACAGTGAAGAAGATTCTTCACTGCTTTCAGAAATTTGAGCTCTACTCTTGTACATTTGCCCCACTGAGCTTCAAAATCTTGCAAATTGCTTGAAGGGAAGACCAGTCATATATTTGACATAGGCTCCTTCTCTCTCGGGGGACTTTTTCTAACCACTCCAAGACTGTGAAAGATTTGATTTGCCTATGAGAATTTCCTTACTTAATCCCCTAGTCTCCTGTTTAGTTGCAACACAGAGCAAATGTCCACATATCACACTGGCCCCAATAATCATTGAAAGCTCTGCTTGTTTCCCTTTTCCCCAGTACTATCTCTCTGTCTGGACCATGTCCAATCTACAACCTGTTCTCAGAATCAGCAAATGCCGTAAGGAAATAAAACAGGCAGCAATCATTGACTCACCTAAAAATTGCATTTCCTTTTGCAGAATTTTAATTTATCTAATTATTCTTGCTTCCACATTCTTCAAAGTTTTTAAAATACTTTTTTTTTTTAATATTTAGAGCTTTTTCACTTGTTACTTTGGTAATGTTCATCTTTCATGACATCCTACATTTTACCCAGAAACAGAACCCATTTCTCAGAATGTCTTAAAGTGGATCTGATTCAGAATAGTTTCTAAAATGTAATTGTAGCTGCAAGATGTAAACTCAAAAGGTGTTAATGGCTATGTTTAAACAACATGAAAAAAGCCTGTCTACAGTGAAATAGATGAAAGAAATCTACATGCAGACAGCAACCAACAGAAAAAGAAGTGAGTTCTGCTTGGTTTTCCCCAAGGTGCAGCTGCATTCCTACTTTGTCCAAAACTTGGTGGTTCAATTCCTTTTCTTGACTCTAAGGGGCTCCAACCTCCTTGAAATAAATTGTCTTTTTTTTTAAGTTGATTAAATTGGTTTTCCATCAGTTGTAATAAAAGTCTTAGTAAATATGTCAACACAAATAATAATATTGTTATTGTCATTCTTATAGGCTTTTGCTTTTTAATGTTTACTCTAGGTTTCCCAGCCTAATTTGCAATAAAGATGGATGTGGCATCTTTCTGCATTCAACATGCTTACCTGACATAGTTTCTCATCCATTTCTTATATCTTCAGGGGCCTTGGAAAACACATAGCCAAACATATTAGAACTGTGTTTTCGGCAAGAAGAAATAAGATCCGAATGAGGCTAGGAGGAGCTCTTCCATATGTAAAGGGCAAAGGTTTTAGAACATTGGCACTTAGATTTATTTTTGCCTACATTCTTGGTTTTGACTTGTTCTTAATAAATGAGCATGCTACACCAGGGATTTCTGGCTGATAATACGTTCTTTAAATAATTTTATTTAAATAATTGAATTGTATCACCAGGGATAGGTCTCTTTATCTTTGATGAGTTCCTGATACATGGTGGGGGCGGGGCGGCAAAGGGAAAAGTCAATTAAGTTCAACACGCTAGGAAAAAAGAAAAGCAATTTAATTTGTATAGGTTTTTTTGTAACGGATACTCAAACTAATGTGGTTAAATATGGAGAACAGGGGATATTGCTGTATTTAATACATTTCATCCTTACAATTTTTGTTTTAAAAAAAGCTTTAATTATTTATTTCAGCATGTATATTTATGGGCCTGGCGGGGCCTCGGGAAAGTGTTAAGGATAAAGAAAAAGAGAATGAGAAGGAAGAGAGAAAAGAAAAGAATGGAAGATAACATAGCGAAAATGAAAGCACACCCTGAATCTAATTATGCCCAGACTGTTTTGGATAACAGCTTAGCTTGATTTCTGTTTGGGCTGTGGATATCAAACTATGTACTATATGATCACCTATCAACACTACTTTTGAAATGATGATTAGCTAGCTACACATAATCATGGTGCACAGTTTTCTACCTGACTTTTACTATAATCACCCCCAAACTCCAACCCCTACCTTCACCCCCACATAAAAATTTAAAGGTGTCTCAACCAAGATTACTCTGGAGACTTAAATAACTGTGAGCAATGACGTCATCTCACAGGCAGAAGGAAATGAAGTCACGTCAGCTGAGTAAAATGGGTGCCTATGGTGAGCTGAATGGCCAATTCAGTGTAGAATATTGGCAAACGTTTGGTACTTGAAATTAGAGACACTTTAATTTGAAAACTGATTCTATCACCAGCTGTCTGACATTGGCAAAATTACCTAAATTCTCTAAGCCTCAAGTTCTTCATCTAGAAAATGAGGATGATAATGACAACTCCTAGTGTTATAAGAAATAAATGTAAGAATGTATGTGGAGTACATACCACATGGCTTAGTACATTGTGCTCAAAAAAGGATAATCATTCTTATTCATGAATGACAGGTAAAGAAGCCACAAAGCACCAGAGAGTGATGTCATTTTTCCTGGTTTGAAAATAAAAATTTTGCTTTTCTTTGGCAAAATAAGAGTTTTTCCTTTTCTTAATTTCTTTGAAAATAAAGACTTTGCATTTCTATTGGTTCATCACTTAGGCTGAAAGACAACGTCACCATCAAATTCTTTGGTTTGGTTTTTTAAGACTTATCTTGAACACTGCTGCTTAATTACACTGCCAACTTAAAAAAGCAAGTTGTTTCTAAGTTTGGTGGATTTATTGGCATTGTTTTTTAATTCAAATATTTATCATTATTGCCAAATAATGTAACCTCTACTTACATTACTGAATAGTAGCTGTAAGATAGAATTTATTATTATTATTATTATTTTTACCTAGATCTTCAGGCAGGAAACATGCGATTAGATCTTAATTGGGAGCTGGCTCTTCTAGTAGGAACTGGGCTAGCTTTGAACCAGCAGTAACTTGTTGCAAGTAGCTGTTCAAAGTAGCAAAATATTTATTAATACAGAGATAGGCGTTATAATGTCTAAGTTATATACATTTGCTCTAAGTTTTGTTTGCATTCTTCCTTAATCACAAATATGGCTTATATAATATTTCTATCCATATATAGACACATAGCAGATTTACTAATTCTTAGGGATTAAGTTACACCAATTTAGCATTTAGAGAACAAAGCACCTGCCTTTATTATTAGGTAAGACTTAAAATTTTCTAATAAAACAGACAGAATGTAAGTACCATGACATAGGTACCAGGTCAAACGCCTAATGTGAGGACCAATGAATATGGAAAGGGATCTGGGCCTCATAGTTTAGAAATTCTCAGAATTTGTCTGCAAAAATTACATGTGTATCTATGTCTCTATATGGTCATGTATCTGAACATTTTTATTGTTTCATCAAGGAAGACACAAAGGATGGTAAGAACCAAGGCATTGGGTGGACCTGGTACTTTCATTGCCACCAATCAACTCTTTAAGAAAAAGTTACTGGAAGAAGTATAAGAGAAACCTAGAAATGGGCTACCAGCAAACATTAGGATGGCGCACACATGAGCTGGTGGTCACCTGCTGCCCGTTTCTGAGGTGAAAATTTACATATATATATATATATTTATATATATATATATATATATATATATGGGGTTGTTCTTTCCTGTATCAAAGGAGAAAAGTGACATGAGTATGAGTGTTCTAATGTTTTTATTTCAGCAAAGATAAATCAGAAGGCCTTTCTTTGCTCCTGGGTCTGGACCTCTTTTAAGAGTTACTCTGATTGGAAGACTCGGGATGCTGAAAGCAAGACTCAGTGGCCCCAGGCAAGGGGGCTGGCTAGGGCTGGCTAGGGATAGCTGACTGCCAGCGTTCTTAGCGTTGAGTTGCAATAAACTCTGTGAGGTGTCTTTTTGCTGCAGGCAGAGTATGCTTCCCTTGACAGTATTCAATCTAGTTAGCGCTGCGTTTTAAACTTCCCAGCCTGCGCCTCGAATTTTGCTGCTGCAGTAGTAGGACCACATCTTTCTAGCATGAGAGAGAGCTCCTCTAGGATTCATTTTTCTGTGGTTCCTCCTCAGCCAGCTCACTGCTAGGCTCTGGCTTTGTGTTGGCTCACAGACTTCACTTCAGTTCCAGGGTTATTCTTCACTCACTCAGCTTCTGCTAAACGTCCACGCGCGTGGAATTGGTCAGGGGAGCACATTAATTCGCAGTTTTACTGCCTGGTGGTCAAACAGGAGCTAATTTCTACTTAACTAAGTTTTGCTGCCCTCAGGTAATTCATCTCGATCCTTTCCCTTTCGCTACTGATTCCCTCCCTGCTCCTCTCGGCTCCGCTGAATTTCCCCCAAAACTTGCTGGGAGGTTCCTTCTAGCGCCGCTGGCGACCGCAGCTCTGGCGCTTGGTGGGGTGACCCAGGCACCGGTGACTTTACAGGGTCTCTTTCTCTTTCGGGGGTTTCACACACATGCGCCTCCGTGCAAACACCTATGTTTTATGTGTTTTAAAGTGAGAAAGGAATGACTGAAATGCGGAAGTCAGGTTAAGGACGTGGGGTTTTTCACTGAACTCTGCCAAGATCCGGTCAGTATGACGGCTGTGTGAGTTTATGCAGCTCTTTACCAAAGAGGGTAAAATCCATCTCTGCCCACAAGTGGCAGATTCCGCTGGGAATCTGGGAGTCTGCGAAGCAGTGGAGGCGTGGCTGGAGAAAGCCACAGGTCCGCAAACTGCTAAAGCCAAAACCGTGCAGGGAACAAGTTTTGTTCTGTTTTTCTCCTTCCCAAGCTCCTAAGCAGAAATTAAAAGAGGAAAGGTGGCATGGAGCTGGTTACATTCCTGTTGGCCTTCCCCGCCTTCCATCCCTTTAACAGTTCTCTGTAATCGTTCCCAGTTCTACTAGGATAACGGGAAAATTGTTTCCTGGCACCCCGCACTCCCACAGGACACACCCGCAACCAAACACACTTTTGATCCAACCTGGCCAAGGCCCCCACCTAGTGGTTTAAACTCGCCGCTTTGCTTCCTCTCCTATGGTTTCTAAGAGAGCTGCAGTTCGCAAAAATAATTTATCTAGGTGGATTGGGTGGGAAGATGGGGAGGATCCCTTAAAATGTGGTGAAAATGAGGCTTAAGGTTAGTGTAAAAATGCTGGGTGCTGGGACTGGAGGAGAAAAAGAGAAAAGGCTGTGCTTTTATTCTCAGGGTGGCTGCTGCAGCCCAGACTGCATCTAGAGGACGTCCTTGAAGAGCTGCCACCTTAATTAAAGGAATACCCTCACTCTCAATGCATGGATGTGTTTTATTTTCTTCATAACACTTAACACGATAGAAAAGTATAAGTATTATTTGCCTGTTCATGTAGTCATTGTTTGTCTCTTCTAGAATGTAAACTGCTGAAAAAGAGAGTCTGAGTCTACTCCCAATGGCCTCCATACCTCTGGTGCTCAGAAAAATAGTCAGCAGAGTAGGCGCTCTGTTTTTTGCCTGCTGACTGGTTTAGAGAACCGGGAATTAAGGGAACTTGGGTTTGTGCTTTATTGCCTTGGGTAAAAAGCTCTTCTTTCAAAGGATCTCAATTACTCTTTCTCTAAAAGTGGGTGGATGGATCAAATCAGATAACCTTAGGTTCTGACACAGAATGATTCTCTTTAAAATATATGTGTGCTTAATCGGATGAATTCAATTACAATGCAGTTTTTATTAGATACACTCTACGTGCCAAGCATGGATCTAGGTTCCAGGAATTCGTAGTAGGGATCTTCGGAGCTGAAAATACCTTGTCCTTTCCTGGAGCTTTTCTTTACACTTTCTGATTTGCATTTCTACCCTACATTCGTTTCTGTTAAGGTTAGAGGAGAAACTGAGGACAGGGCTCTGTCCCTGGTCATGAGACCTAGGTACCGGCATTGCATCCTGCGGCTTAAGGCTGACATCCCCACATATTAGGTGAAGGCAAAGGAGATGATGCTGCTGATCTGGTTCCACTTCTCCCCATCCCCAACCCCGCCCCCCTTTTTTTTGAATTCTGATGACCTCCTTTCTAGGTAGGCTGTTGGAAGGCACATGCTCACTGGAAACTGTTTTCCAGAGGCACTGAAGCGCCGAGCAGCTGGAGCAGGAGGGTGGAGCAGAAGGTTTAATTTCACATACAGTTGGCTTCTGTTTGTGATACTTCTACATTTTCGCAGACAGTTTTTTCTTTTCTTTTTCCCTGTTGATTCACAGTTGAGTGAAAAACACAAATTTCTAAAACTAGATGAAAAAAATAGTTGTTATTGTATCAAGAGTTAAGAATGACAGGAAGCCAGAGGCTTAAAGTACAAAATGAAAACATTGGCCCCTCTACAGCGATGTTACTGGTGCCTCCTTATAAACTGGGTGTGGTCCTCGGGGCTGGATTTGATTCTAGAGTAGAGAGGTCAGAGACCAGGGCTTCCCAGTCGAACACTGGCCTCCTAGGGTGGGAGTGGTAGGCGGGAGCCTAGGACCAGACTCCTGGACTAAGCCCGTGACCATGGCTAAAGACATGGGTCTCACTGGGGGACAGCGCTGCAAGCTCCGAAGTCCGCAGAGGCGAGAACAGGACGCCCTCTTCCCCTGGCCAGAACTGAGGCTCGAGATTGTCAGGGCTGGGAGAGGGGCCCAGGGTGGGAAGCGGGAGAGAGGGCGGTAGGACCCGGAGGGAGCTTCCTTGGCCAGGAAGAGAACCGGGCGGGGGGGTGGGGGGGAAGAGGGAGGGAGAGATTAAAAGGGAAGGTGATGGGGAGCAGGCGTCCGCACTAGTTGCAAGGCTCTGGAGGACCGGACCTGGACTCTATATAAGGAGCCCATCTGCTCCGTAGCTCACACGCTCCTCCCGGGCTGGCGCACGCCGCGTCCCTCCAGCTCCCCCAGACACCTGCCCCTTCCCCGTGTGCCGCGCCAGGTCCTCCAGACCCGCGCACCCAGTGGCATGGCTCCGAGTGGTTCCCGTGGGACCGGGGTGGCGGTGGCGGTGGCGGCGGCGCGGCCGGAACAGCCGCAACTCCAGCCCCCGAGTCCCCCCTTTTATGGCCCCGTGTCCGCGGGGCAGCTCGTCCGAGTGGCCAGAGCGTGAAAAGAGAGGGAGGGCAGAGCTCCGGCGCGAGACGCGGCTCAGCGCTGCTCCTGGACTTCACCCCACCCAGCTCTGGCCGCCGCTGCAGCCTCAAAAAAAGTACCCCAGCTTGGGGCGAGGGAAGGGAATGCAAGATCGGGACCTCTCGCTGACCTGCAAGCTTTGGTCTCCACACCTAGGAAACTCCTGCGGGCAAAGTCCGCAGATCCAAGAGCGTCCAGGTTAGGAGATGCTCAGCTGCAAGCAACTGGGGTAAGAGATCCCATTTGGCCGAAGCCTTCTCCTCAAGCAGTACTTCACCCTCCTGCACTGGACGCCTCCAGGGAGCTGGAGCGGAGCAGGACTCGATGGGCCAGTTGTTAGCAACCCAGGGCTGAGATCCGGCGTGGAGAGGAGTAACCACAGACGCGGCGGCTTCGCCAGGCGCTCTAGAAGTGCAGGGGACGCGCCCGCCTGCCTCGGCTGCCGCACCCATGACCTCCAGTTTCAGCTGTGAACCTGGGCGGAGGAATAATTGAGGAACTCACGGAACTATCAACCAACTAGGGACAAACCTGTGATCGCCACGGTCCTTCCGCCCTCTCCTTAGTCCGCTCCATGCCCAAGAGCTGCGCTCCGGGGCTGGGGCAAGGAAAGCCATGGAAGAACACGGTGCTCAGTGCGCTCCACTGCCGCCCGCGGGCTCGGAGAACCGGGTTCCTGAAGCCAACCTATCCTCTGCTCCCTCCCACAACTGCAGCGCCGCCGAGGGCTACATTTACCAGGACTCCATCGCCCTACCCTGGAAAGTACTGCTGGTTATGCTACTGGCGCTCATCACCTTGGCCACCACGCTCTCCAACGCCTTTGTGATTGCCACAGTGTACCGGACCCGGAAGCTGCACACCCCGGCTAACTACCTGATCGCCTCCCTGGCGGTCACCGACCTGCTCGTGTCCATCCTGGTGATGCCCATCAGCACCATGTACACTGTCACCGGCCGCTGGACACTGGGCCAGGTGGTCTGTGACTTCTGGCTGTCGTCGGACATCACTTGTTGCACTGCCTCCATCCTGCACCTCTGTGTCATCGCCCTGGACCGCTACTGGGCCATCACGGACGCCGTGGAGTACTCAGCTAAAAGGACTCCCAAGAGGGCGGCGGTCATGATCGCGCTGGTGTGGGTCTTCTCCATCTCTATCTCGCTGCCGCCCTTCTTCTGGCGTCAGGCCAAGGCCGAAGAGGAGGTGTCGGACTGCGTGGTGAACACCGACCACATCCTCTACACGGTCTACTCCACGGTGGGTGCTTTCTACTTCCCCACCCTGCTCCTCATCGCCCTCTACGGCCGCATCTACGTGGAAGCCCGCTCCCGGATTTTGAAACAGACGCCCAACAGGACCGGCAAGCGCTTGACCCGAGCCCAGCTGATAACCGACTCCCCCGGGTCCACGTCCTCGGTCACCTCTATTAACTCGCGGGTTCCCGACGTGCCCAGCGAATCTGGGTCTCCTGTGTACGTGAACCAAGTCAAAGTGCGAGTCTCCGACGCCCTGCTGGAAAAGAAGAAACTCATGGCCGCTAGGGAGCGCAAAGCCACCAAGACCCTGGGGATCATTTTGGGAGCCTTTATTGTGTGTTGGCTGCCCTTCTTCATCATCTCCCTGGTGATGCCTATCTGCAAAGATGCCTGCTGGTTCCACCTAGCCATCTTTGACTTCTTCACGTGGCTGGGCTATCTCAACTCCCTCATTAACCCCATCATCTATACTATGTCCAATGAGGACTTTAAACAAGCATTCCATAAACTGATACGTTTTAAGTGCACAAGTTGACTTGCCAATTGCAGTGGGGTCGCGTAAGCGACTTTGGGGACCAAGTTGTGTCTGGTTCCACAGGTAGGTCGAATCTTCTTTCACGGTTCCTGGGGTCACAGCGAGGCTCTCTCTCCTGGGCAAGGGCAATGGATCCTGAGAAGCCAGGATAGTACTGAGAGAGAGCTCTGAAAGAAGTGTTCAAACTAAATGTAGAGCTTGCCTGCCGAGGAGGAGGCTCGCTTCCTCCCCTCAAGCCCCGGGCTCAGCGCTGACCCTGCGGCAGCCAACCCCAAAGGGGGTTGCAACTTTTAAAAATTGATGATGGAGAGGGGATCCCTGCCCTGCTTTGGTATCATGGATAATGCCCACTAGAACCAGTGTACTTGTAATTGTTGTCTGAAGCCTGTCTGAGACAGATCTACATACAGCCTGGCAGTACTTGAACTAGACGCTTAATGCCCTATGTTTTTGGGGAGAACTTTGTGTTACAGCTTAATTTAAGAACAGTTACTTTGGCATCATTCAGTCTTCAGTTTTTGTCTATTTAAACTTGATTGGAGAAACTTGTGGATTTGGTGCTTCAAACCCTTTGTGTGGCTTGGATGGCGCAGAGAAACCTTGAAGAGTTAACAGCAAAATTCTGATGCTAAGATCTCTATTTTTATTATACTTGAAACTATATGGGGGTGGGCGGGTGGGAATGGAAGATGAGAAGTGTTAAACTGAGATTCAACACCTATGATTGTTTGTTTTCTGCAGATTTGTAATTTTGTAATTCCTGTTTAGCGATTGTCAAACCACAACTCTAACAAACAAACCATTATGTGTGCTAGTGCCAAAGTCTGCAGACTGCTTTATTTTTTTCTCTTAATTTCACGTACTTGTCACTTTACACACTTAAATCCCCATAAATGAAGGGTATGATGGGTGACTCAGCCCACACTGCTGCTATATTTCTTACTAATGCAATTGGTGAAACAGATTAGTATTGGAAATATACTGTTCTTTAACAAGAGAAATGTCTTTATTTCTTATCCAATTTAGTGAGATGTGAAGGAGACTGATGACATGGTGATAGTTCTTACACAATTGAGGAATGGGGTGGGGGCAATAGGAGGATGTATATTTTGACTTGTAAAAAAATCTTAAAATGCATGAGACTTTTATCTGATAGTCATTTGCACTCTCCTTCCCATCTGTGATTCCTTGTGTGCTAACATGTAAAGTAACCAAGAGAACTATCTCCCTTCTCCAGAAACCTTTAAAAAACAGTAAGGGTCCTAAAAACTATATTGAAAAGAAAATAAACTTGTATCTTTTTTGTTGTTTTTATCAAAGTTTGGGCAGGGAAAAGATTACTAGAAAATGACATGCAAGAACTTTAGAAAATCTTGGAGGAGCTAAAATTGATCCTGTTTTTGTTTAGTTTAGTGTTTTGGTTTTTTTTTTTTTTTTTTTTTTTTTTTTTTTTTTGTCACAGAACCAAACCTCAAAGTTAGTAAACAATCATGAAACTGGCCAGTTTTTGACCCTTGTAAATTTATTACCAACCTGACATCTCTATGAATATAGTATCTGGAATATTTTAAATTTATCTCATCTTTTCAAATTTCAAGAATACTCAGTTATTTCAAATTTCCTCTGAGAGCTCCCTAATGCAGGATAAAGTCACACAATAAAATATGAAAAAATGTATTATTTTAATAAGAAGTATCCCTGAGGGATTATCTGCATGAAAAAAAAAATGTATATGCACAGCATTTAACATGCCAAAGAAAACTCACACTCCTTTCCTCAGAGGGCAGAGGGCATTCTGCAGTTGATACCTTTTGTCTGCAGAAGCCAATTGTCTTTTTGAAATGAATTCACTCCTTGCTTGAAGCTCCCCAGTCCGGTTTGTCAGACAATAAACATATTGAACTGAAGTACACTGCTTGCCTTCACCTTGTACAGACCTTCACCTTGGATAATCACTCGTGAAAATATACTATTCAAAGATTCACACATAAGCCAACTAAAAAGGGGAGTTTTGATCAATATTTATACCTGTCACTGGAGTGAGAAAATTTTAGGCATTAGTTATGCCTATACTTCTGCTGAAACCGCAAGTTTCTTTGTTTGCTTTTTGTGACGTTTCTCCTATGGAGGAATGTGCATATTGCATGGTATTTGTTTTTATGTTATTAATACTGTGGTCTTATGTTTATACAGTTGTGTTTTCTTTGGTCCTAAGAGGCAATTGAGTCATCTTCTAAGAGCCTTAGGGGAAACATTAATTGAAACAAATAGCCACTTACAAATTATTTCTTTACAGGGTACCTGCAATGATGGTGTCCTCACATTAACAAAACACAATCAGTTTAGTCAAATGGGTTGTTTGCCATTTTGTAGATTACCCATCTAAATTATTGCTTGACTATTTGGCTGTATTGCCTGGATTTGGGGCATATTGTATGAAATAGAATCTTACAAACTCTTATAGTTATAAGAGATATAGAATCATCATTCAGCATTGCACATGATTATGCAAAGTGTATTATTCATCCCAGGGGTACGTAGTTAAGACTGTTAAACTCCTTTTCAGTTACTGCTGCCTATAGCATAGTTTATTTCATAAACTAGACACGTGGCTTTTTTGCAGAACATAAAGCAGGATTTGGAAATGTTTAACTTACATAGCAATGAAAATGTATTTTCATTGGCTGTGGTAACAAACATTTTCCATATTGTTTAATTGCACAGATTTTCACAGAGATATATGAATGTATGCTCATTCAATAATACCAATATTGTCTTGTGTTTCTAGGAATTTTAGAGTTTCCTTTTAAAAATGGACACTACACCCATGAATGAATGTTTATTGAGTTCAACAAATTTTCTACAGAACAATATTTTTAACTTTTCCTCTCTGTTATCTTACTTTCATCTTCTTTAACCAGGAAACCCTAAGAAGATTATAATTCACTGAAGCAGTAAAATATCAGATTATGTGTATTTGATGGAGTTGCTGTGACTGAACATTGCCTTTGGTATTCCAACTTTCAGGAAATGTATCATTGGAAATGAAATTTAGGAAAATAAATAAAAGTCCTTTTGTGTTCTAAAACGTATCGGGTAGTAGTTTTATTATTATGGAAAGATTGGTTCCTTGGATTCTGGGGTTGTGTTTAGGAATTTGAGCCTTCACGAGAGAATGACTAATAGTAAATGATACGGTGGCTGATATGTACTGCCATGACTTGGGGGATTTAGTTTATATCTGAAAGAAGAATTTGAAAGGAAACAAATGGTTTGTGCTTTCATATTCTGCAAAGAGAGAGGATTAGATTTGCTGTCACAAGAGTTTCCCAGATGAGTTTTTAAAGGGGACCTTCAGTCTCTAGAGTAGGTAGTGAGATTCCGCGGGCTGTATGGTGCTTAAAATACAGAAGGAGGAAATGGGTTAGAAGAAGACTTAAGGGGAGTCCATTGACCTATCTTAAGACCAGTGAAGTAGGAAGAATGGTAGCTTTTATAGTCAGTCTTAGGTTTGAATTGCAAATAAAGTATGTTAGAGCTGTCTGGTTCATCTCAAATACCATCTACCTACAAGTTGATGTGAAGGCTTCGAACCTATACATATAAAGCACTTACTGAGATGCCTGACCCACTTTTGGCTCCCAGCAAATGGGACTTCCTCTTAGCCATTATTTCCCATTGTCTCTTTTGTGGATGCAGGGTGCCTGTAGCACAGAACAGGCATAATTGGGAGAAGTTGGACTGGAGAAGATACAACTAGCCCAAATGGGACAAACTTGGCAAAAACTAGAAGTGACTGAGGTTTACAGCTTCTTACAACTAATCCCCTATGCAGGTGACATACAGCCCAAAGAGCAAAAGGGAATGAGAAAGATGGTTTGCAGTGGCTCTATTGGCCAAGAAGAAATTGCCAGATATTTAATTATTTCTTACAGCATCCTTTTATTCACTTTTAAACCTGCTCTTCTTCCTTGTCTAGAGATTTCTGGCTGTGCTTCTAGAATCCAAAGCCCCTGGCCACATGCATTATTTTTTTCCTGCAGCACCTCATTTTTCACTTCTCTCCTTTTTTCTTACCCGAATCGAATCATGATAACCAATAATGATGTTTATGGTTCTTGTTTTAGCTGTGAAGGGCTGATGAGGTAACTAAGGGTTTTCACATTATATGAAAGAGAATTGTTGAACCGAATAAATGTGTAATTGGTGAGGTAAAAGCTTTCAATTGGGGCATCTACTTAAGTTTTCTTAAGGAAAGAGATTGGCAGAGAAAGGGTGGGAGAAGGGAAATCTGCACTGTTTATGGAAACCCACCCTGGAACAATCCACCAGGGGGCAGAGTGTCTCTGAGATGTTTAGCAGAAGCAGGCACAGAATATTCAGGATCTCTAAATTCCTCTTCTAGGACATTTTGCAACTAGTATTAATGCCTCTAAACTCAGTGAAAACAAAGTTCCATGAGGCAAGGGAGAGGCTGATAGCTGATTAGAAATAACAGGCATTTCGGAGCTGTAAATTCAGGCAGAGATTCGATCCTAAAATCAAACCTAAAATTTTTCTTCCTATATGCAAACTGAGTTGTTTTTTTTAAAATTAACCTCTAGTCCTCATATAATGCTAAATTCTTAGCATTTGAAAACATTGTGACCTTTTGTTAATGTGGCACTGAGTGAATCAGAGGTTAGAAGACAATGTACTTATTTCAAAATAAAGGGAGCTAATTATTTACTTAAACATGTTTTCGCTACGATGATTTTTCTCATCACTGTGTTTTTCTTTTCAAAAATTTTATTGGTTTAAGGTTGATATATTCATAGTTCAAAGGTAGAACACTTGCCGTTTATGATTGAAAGAAATGTCTGTTTTTCACACATAAGTAAGGTATATTTCGGGTTTCCCAAAAGGCAGACCCTGAAGTCTGTGTAATTTTGGCATTTTAAAAACAGGCATATAGAAATGTGAGTACAATCTTATGTTTCATAAAAATAAATTTCAGTATCAGAAAACAGATCACATAAAAAGAGAAAACGAATGAGATTATATCATTGCCATTCTCCTATAACGTAACTGTTACTCTCACATTTTAATTGTCCCCAAAGGGGAGGTTTCCATGTGCCATTTCATACATCTGTCAGTTAAATCAGACTTTTAAAGTTAACACTCATATTTTAGGATTATACTAGGATTTTCAATGCTCCCTGGAGGAGAACTAGTCCCTGGAATTGAGCCAGCTGACAAAGAGAGTAACTTATTCCAAGTAGAATTTGTAAAAGAAAATGTCCATTTATTTTGACTTATTTGTGTATATCTCAAAAGATCAGAGAAATCCTTTTCAAAACTACTAAGTGGAAATCCATATGACAAGAATGGTCTTATAATATTTCCTGTACCAAAAGTGAACAGATGGTGATGAGGGGATCCATTTATGGTAAATGCTTTAAAAATCTACACAAGCCTTGCTTAAATGATGTAAGAAGGCATGACTCACATCCTCCCTGACTCTGTGGGAACATTCCACCCATCGGCCTCTGGCTGGTCATCCTATATAGGGAGAACCAGATTTTGGGATATCTCCTGCTTACAAGTATGGTGACCATATGTGGTGATGGGTCAGGAGTGATAGAGCAGTCCACAAAGGGTAGGTTCCTTGTTCTGAGAGCTGTGCCCACAGTACTTTTGTAAACACTCCTGTGTGTCTCTGCTAAGCCCATTTGCTTAAATCAGTTTATGATAGAGTCTGTAGACATGCAGATCCCCTGTGGTTCATCAATCCATTTGCTCATTTATACTCGCAATTGGCTCAGGACAGGGGCTGATGTGATTTTGTGGAGAAAGAGTTTTACGGCTCTTCATCTTTCCATCTCAGTCTTGACTACCTTTAGGTTCTTGATGTTCACTCTTCTGCCCTGCCCCTCTAGTCTTTCCCATACAATGCTGCATGTTGGGGTAATCACACAATGGGAAGTTGGGAACTAGCTACTGGTCTAAAAGCCTCCAACATATTGGTGGATATAAAATGCAAGAGAAAATCTTTTAAGTCAGACAGACCTGACTTTAAATCTAGGTTTTGCTATCATGAGCCAGTTCCTCTGTGATGTAATAATGCACATCTCTATGTTTGAAGTTAAGAATTAAATAAGATAATGTAATTGTGTTCCGCCTTGGCTTCACATTTGATTTATCAGGGGAGTTTTTAGGAGAACCTTGCTCAGACCCTGTATGAAATGAATTACATTATATTATCTGCAGTAGGGCCTCATATTTTAAGACTTCTCCCTAGGTGAAGCTCTTAGTATAATACTTAAACAGGATGTATATGTGTGAAGGGGGATCTTGAATGAAATGGGAAGTTACATAGTTTTGGTTTTTCACAATGGGGCTTCTCAAAAGTTACAGTGGGCACATGAATCTCCAGAGAAGTTCATTAAAATGCAGATTCCAATGCAATAACTGGCCAGTGGTGGGGCCTGAGATTCTGCATTTCTAACAGGCTCCAGCAGGTGCTAATGATGCTGGTCAATGGATCACATTTTGATCAATAAGGATCTACAGGAAAATATAGCTTAGTTATGGAGCATTGGTCAATATATATATATATATATATATATATATATATATATATATATATATATATCAACCAAAACAAAAACAACGCATAACTTGCAGATGAGAAAATTGTGCTTTTTAATGTGCAATAGGTTGTGTTTTCTCAGCTTGTTTACATGGTATTCATATCTCAGTTTGAGCAGCTGTTAAATGTTTCTCCATAAATGCTTTCTCCCAGATGCTTTAAATCCTCAATCTACCCTAAAACAAACTACTCACTTCTGGATCTGAATCAGCAAAACATGACCCTCAGATTCAGGCCTCTGTTTTTTACATAATTTCCAACTAAGGGCTTTGCCTTTTGTTAAAAAAAGGAAATTAGTTTAAAAAGGAAAGCAAATAATAAAACAACAAAGAAATAGCAATTACTAACATAGGGCAAAAGGCACAACTTCCTTGGTGCTCTACTTCATGTAATAAGCCCACTGGGCTTCCTGTGTTAATACATATGCTTGCATACTCCCCATACACATTTATATGCTATATATATATATTATATTTTGCAAACAGAAGCAACAATTTAATCAAAGCAGAAAGAGCTGTGCTTTTCATCATTAATTTTATTATTACTGTCTTTTAGAAACGTATACCCCGGACAGTGATTCAGCAACTTTTTGATTTTATAAAAAACCCCTCCTCATTTTCAATTTCCAAAATATTTTGTGAGTATTTTTCATCGAAAGTAATTTAAATTATTTAATGGGAAATGTTTGTCAACTTTTTGATATCTACCCATAAAACTAAAAATTGTTGTTTCCTAAGCCTGGGTTGGGAATAAAGAATCAAAGGATCTTACTTCAGAAAAGATCCTTTATTTTATTTTATTTTTTTACTTGTGTTTGAAGTTGTGGCCAAGTAGGTCTTTATTCAGCATTACAAAACAAAGTTAAAAGTCTTTCATCTCTTCCATGAACAATTATGATGCTTCAAGTTTGATTCCAGAAAAGACACATTGCTGCAAATTCAACTGTTTTATTTTCAAAGGAGCAGTGGCTGGGGATGGAACTGGCATGCCTGAGCACTTACTGTGTGTCACATACTTAAATATCCACCCACCTCCATTTAATCATCATAACACTATCATGAGGCAGGTATTATATTATCATCATCAGGAATCAGGTGGTATGACAATTTGATCCAGTTCTTCAGGTTAGAGAATTATGACAGCCCCATTTGAATAACTTGTATTCAGATTTAAAAAGGAAACCACATTATTATGTCTGTTTCACCTAGTCTTTGAGAATAGTGTTTTAAAAATGTTATTCTGAAGCATTAAAGTAGAATAGAACTTTAGGGATGTATTTCTAAGTGCAACATTGTATCTAGGGAACATGGGTTTCCTCTTGGACTGCTCCCAAATACCTGCCCCTCCCTGTCTGACTCTAACCCTGACCAACCAGGGCACATACCGTGCCAGCTGACCTCTTCTAGGGAAGTTGTTATGTATAACAATGTGGATTTTAACTTCTGGATATGGTAATCTTAAATATAGATGCTTTTGCTATGATGAGTAATGCATGACAGGAGGAGGTGTTTACCCTTTATAGAAAGTTACTTAGAGATTTGATATCCCATTTTTACAGAGTCAAATTTCTGGGTGAAAAGTAAACTCAGGCAAGTAGCAAGATGTTTCCAAATGTTATGGTTGTTTTTGCATTATATTCATAAAACTTCTAAATTAATGTCTTTTTCTTTTTTTTATACTTGTATTCCTTATTAGCAGTCCCTACCTGCCAAGAGCTTTAAATTGCTTTCCTCTCCCCTCACAATCTACCCCCAAAACCCAAAAACAACACCATAAACAACAAAACAAATAAATCTCAGGGATAGAAACTTATCAGTATTCACAAAACTGACTGACAACCCAAATATTTAGACTAGTTGTAAAAGAAATCTGTTTTCATTAAGGAGCAAACGTTATGAGTGTGCAAAGTTGTAGCCTCTGTTTTGGATAAAATTTTACACAAAATGCTTTTTATCCTATGTCTTTATTTTCACTCATTTTTAAGTGGAACAAAAAAAATACACAGAAATTTTAGTAAATCTGGAATTAGAATTAAAGCCCAGGCTGACCTTGATTCAAATTCTAGATTTGTCACTTCCCGTTTGTGTGATCTTAACCTCACTAAGCATTAGTTTCTTTATCTGTTAATGTGGGGAAAACAGTGCCTTATCCATAAGCGTATTATGAGGATTAAATAAGCTACTGTGCGGGAGGCTGAGGCAGGAGAATGGCTTGAACCCAGGAGGCGGAAGTTGCAGTGAGCCGAGATTGTGCCACTGCACTCCAGCATGGGCGACAGAGAGAGACTTTGTCTCAAAAAACAAACAAACAAAAAACACGCTGCTGTGTGGTAGTTGTTAGTCCAAATACTACTTAAACATTGTAGGTGTTTACCAGACACTGGCTTCCGTCTGTTCAGAAAAAATAAGCCAGGCGTCTATCCAAAGATTATGAAATTTAGAGTCATCAGAGCTGTTTAAAATTTTAGTTTTTCTTCTTTTCAGTATGTGATTTTGGAAAAATCATTAAATCTCTGTTAAGTCTCAGTTTTCCTGTCTCTAAAATAAAACTACTATGATCTGTCTTGAAAGAATAAGGGGATTATATTATCATTATATCGTAAGTGTAGACACCTGAGACAGTTCTTGCAGCAAGGCAATTACTCAGCAGAACTTAGTCTTCCTTTTCAACTTCCTTCCCCATCTTTAAAAGTTAAGGCTTGATATCGTATCCTATACTTCAATGTTGGTTGAAATTCCATTTATTATTGAAAGTGAGATATGTAGAACTTTGTGAGATTGGAATCGGTTTTATTGATACTGTTTGGAAATTGCTTAAATGCCGGGATTCAAGAGATGCTAGAAAAATCACCCTGTTTCATGCCTGATACCTATTAATTAAAGAGTCATTATTTTGATTATTTTAAAATCACAGGTATATTTGGAGGTCTTAGCACATCACATTGTCCATTTCCACCTTATTGTGAATTAGTTGGTTCATGCTATAGATTACTTGAGAACGTTAAAATAATGTTTACTCACAGGCTGGGTGTGGTGGCTCACGCCTGTAATCCCTGCGCTTTGGTAGGCCGAGGCAGGCAGATTACTTGAGGCCAGGAGTTTGAGACCAGCCTGGCCAATATAATGTCTCTACTAAAAATACAAAAATTACCTGGGAGTGATGGTGCATGCCTGTATTCCCAGCTACTTGGGTGGCTGAGGCAGGAGAATCACTTGAACCCAGGAGGCTGAGGATGCAGTGAGCAGAGATTGCGCCACTGCACTCCAGCCTGGACAACAGGGTAAGACTGTCTCAAAATAAATAAATAAATAAAAATAACATAATATTGACACGGAACACTAAAACAATGTGGGTTTTGTATATAAAAAGATAAGACATACTTTGAGCTATAACGTATTTCTAGATAGACAAAAATGAGTAGCTTGTCAGACAGCTATGTGAGGGACCTGGAGAAAATGAAATTTAAGAGGTTATTGAAGACAAAACTTAGCCCCTTTATAGTTTATTTGGTAAATATATGCTTGTATTTTATACTGTCTGTTTCTGTAAGATTTTTAATTTTTTTAAGACACTATGAGCATTCAAATCTTCAGGGAGAAAAATTAATTTAGGATGGTAAATATGTCACTACACTCAGCTAGAAAAATGGAACCCAGCACATATAAGCTGTCCTGCTGTGCTTCTTAATGATCGCTATGGATTTTACCATGTTAAAGGTGGCTGTCCACTGTGAACTTCCAGCGGGGAAGAGTCTGACAGACACATGGCCGTGTGCTTTCCTGACCTTATATAGAACCAGTCTGAGGTACCACAAGTGCATGCAGAGTGGATATTTGTCCACAATAACCCAAACACTGTCCAGAGGCAGCGAAATAATTTTAAAGGTCACTTAGTCTGCATTTAATCAAGTTCTGTTTTCATTTTTGACCGCTTGAGTTACTCAGTGGTATTCATAAAACACAGATATTTGCTATAGCAACTGCTGCAGGCTAACGCCATAGGGCAGATTGACTGGGCAGATTATTTTCATTCCACAAAGAAGATACACCTGCCTTTATGAAATAATATCTATGACCTATTTTAGATCAAAAGTAGCACAAAAATAAGAGTTTATACACTGCCTTATATAACATTTTAATTTGCTTATTTTATTTAAATCTAGCCATTCCTGCAAAGAACAATAATTAATATACTGTGTAAGTGTAAAACTAAAGTACACCAAGGCGATCATCTGCTTCAACTCCCACTCCCAGCACACACACAAAAAGATGTTATTTATTTGTATATAAACAATGGATGCAACTCTACACTTTTCTTATTTCTTTGCATATTCGTTTTTGAAGGTGACCAATCCTTTCCTATAGAAAAATTATTTGAGCAGCTTGATTAGCATACACAGAGATTCTCAGCCTCAGCACTATTGACATTTTGGTCAGAGAACTCTGTTGTGGAGGCTTGTTCTGTATAAGATGTTGAACAGCATTTCTGTTCTCTTCTCTCTAGATGTCAGTAGTGACCCCTCTCTCCACTAGAAAACCAAATATATTTGATGACATTGACATTTTTTGTGTCTATGCGCATTTACGTATTTTTCTTGGCTAAGAGGATTTTTAATTTGTATTACAACATGAATAACATAAATTTTACCATTTTAATAATTTCTAAATGTGATGGACAAAGTTTTGATTAGATTCTTTATGAGGCCCTTTGTCCGAAAAATGTTAAAAAATTATTGTTAATGGAGAACACCCAAACATAGGGTAATTGGACAATGTTGTTGAATGCCAAAACCCACTCGTAATCACAGAAGTCTCAGTTTACGTGCCCCCACCTCTGAAAAGCCCTGTCTGGTTTTTCATATTGAGATATTTGGTTCCTCTTATATGCTGCTTTGCAGCCTTTCTCCCATATGCTTTGTGGACTGGGATGCTGAAGGAAATGAATTTTTAAGAGGGTTCAACAGTATCTTAGCACAAAATAAAGAACTTAGCCTGCAAGTTCCCCCTTTCTACGTGGTTCTAGTGTTATTTGCCACTGTGTTGTGGGGCCTGGCACAGTGCCTCATATTTGGTAGGCAATCCATAAGTGTTCAGTAAATTAATGTGGGAATGAATGAGTGAACATTTTATCTTGCGTAATAATTTTCAATAAAATATTTTTCAACCATATGGTTTCCTAAAATTATTTTAGTTAAAAGTGCACAAGTGAAAATAATATGTTACCTTAAAAGACAATCTATTTGCTGCTAATCTGGTATTACAAGATGTTGAATCATCAGAAAAAACTAAATAATTTTACTTAGGGAGAAAAGTGCACTAATCCATTCTAGGAAGATTTTCAATAAGTAGCAAGGGTCACAATCGAGGATCATGATATTTTAGCACCAAATACATCTCAGCAGCAAAAAGCAAAGTTAAAAGGACAGCCTCATTTTCTAAGCTTTCTGTACAACTGCAGTTTTATAGTCATTAAATGTTTTAAATACAAATTTTCATACATTGGTTTCTCATGGGATCACGTTTTTAGTCATAGAAATGTAGGGTTATTGAACCCTACGGTAGTCATAGAAATGCCTTCTGTACTTCTGCAAAGGTGGCAAGGGAAGATTTTCTAAAGGGATGAGGTTTTGGTGAACTCATTGAGCACATAGGGAAGCCTAAAGCAGTCAGGAGGGATGCTCGGCCAGTTCTGGGGTCCAGGCTAAGAGCATAGCTCCCACCAGAAGGAAGGCATTTTCCTGTCTCTTGGCTGTTCTGTGCTTCACTCTGAGTGACACTCAGTGTGGTAAAAAGTATGATGGGGAAGAGTTGATGGGGATGCAGCCATGTGGGTGGAGGGGTCATAGGTCAATGGAGAGAGGCAGTAAAATCCAACAGGCATAAGACCTCACTCTGGCCCAAAGAAGGTGGTCTCTGATTCCTGTTCTACTCAATCATGCCTTTACATACTCAGATTTGAGTGACAAATAAAGCTATGCTAAATGTCTTCCTTTATTTGTTTGCAAAATACTTAATGTTTTCAATTGGAATACAAAAGGATTCTTATTGGGCACATCTGTGTCAACAAAGGCCTAACGTCCATGTAAAGTTGGAATAATTTTTTTTTCAAGTAATTTTGGCATTTATGCAACAGCAACAACAATAGTATAAGATTCTGGTAGCCTGAATTATTAATTTAGATTTGCAGTTTGCATTGATTGAATGCACTGGATAAGTGCACATTTCTATTCTTCTTTATGCTCTTGTGAACCCACAGCATTAAGCCTTTGAACAAATGTTAAATGATGGGAAATTTTTGTTTATTATGTAATTCAACAGCCAGCATTAGAGCTGCTTATTAGGTGATTGCAAGATGTAAAGAAAAAGAAAATTACCATTTTCTTGTGCTGACTGGTACACACAGTTGGATCAATTACTTCTGGCTTTTAATTATGCAGAAATACGAAGTGCCATGCAAGTACTAAACTGAAGATTTCTTTTTAAAGGGAAAACAAAAGACAAGGAAACAAGGAGAAAGATTGTGACAGAAGATTAGGTTTATTGTGACAGGCTTTATTGCTCCAATATCAAGTTATTTTTTTGGGCTGAATGGAGAGAAGGCAAAGGAAGTATAGGAACGAAAAGGAAAGAACTGATAGGAAAAACAGTACAACGGGAACAGCAATATTTCTGATCATTTATCACTGACACTCCCAAATGAGTGTTTGAGAATTAAGTTATCTTGTCATTTCCTTAAGGATTGAGGTCATGAGTGATGGAAGAAGGAACTAAACTCACACCCCTTCCCTGTAAAATCACCTTCTGTCTCTGCAAGTGAATTTCCTACCATCGCTGGTTCTAATTAAATTCTGGATCGCTTCACCACTTCTGAAGCTCCTTGTCATGTATATTGGTTCTCACTAAAGACATCAGACGATAATGCTGCTGGAGTCTCTGGTTTTGAAAACAGCTTTGTATAATATCCATGCCATTTCTATTACATGGATACCCAAATGAAAAATTTTATTTGATAAACAGTGGATTTATTTTTGCACTAGGAGACATTTTTTCTTCTTTTGGATTTGTGACTATATAAAAAAAAATCTCAAATCCTCTGTTCCAAAACAAGTGCAGCATTTACTCAATGATTAATGCAGCATGAGACCAATATTCTTCTATGCCTCATCTCCTCGAACCTTCTCAACAACATGTAGATAGCACTTCTGTGCTCATTGAGAGTCCTATCTCCAGCTGGACCTTCTTGTGCACCCTCTCCCAAGACAGGTTAAACAAATGAGCCCTTTGAATATTTGTGCCATTTCCTAGCTCCACATACCTGCTACCCCTTCTATTTCTATTAGGCCTGGGAATAACTACTCATCTTCTGAGATGCTGCTCAAATTACAACTCTTCTTGACTTTCCTAGGCAGAATTGGATACTGATTCCCTTTGCTCTTATAACACTTTATAACATCTTCTAATTCCTCTATATTGTAATTATACTTTTATGTTAATATCTTTAAGTGAATTGAGCTCTCTTAAGAGTGTGCCTTATCATTTATTCATCCTTGTATCTGCATGGCCTTAGCACAGAGTCTAGGCACTGACCCATTAAAGATACTCAATAAATCTTTGCAAAGTTGTTGAATTATTATGGTTAATTTCATAGGTTTACTAATGCCTCTGCATTAGCATCTAGCCTTATCACAAGCAATGTCAAGTTACTTGTTTCTTTATTCTTCCTGATAAGTATGCCTAAGTACTTTAGTGTATTTATAGAATAAAAGTTTTCACTAGTGCATATTAGAAGAATTACATCATGTACCAAAATAATAAGTTAAATATACATGTTCTCTTAGGTGCACAATTAACTTATACAAGGTCTCATTTCCACAAAGTTCTGATGAAAATTTTCAGATTTATAGTGACTCACAACAAGATGAGAGGCTATGTGATATGTTGTGAAAAGCAAAGTATTTGGAATTCAAATACATGGATTCGAGTCATAAGTTTTTCCACTAAATTAGACTGGAAACATTGGGAAAACTCACTTAACTTTTCTCAGCATCTTTTTACTTATGGAATCATTATGAGGTTTAAATAGGAAACTTATTGAGTCACTACTCTTCCCATGATACTGGAAATACAGAATGAATCAAATTTCCCAGTCCTTATCCTCATGAAACTAAAATGCCTGAGGGAGAACTCACACAATAACCAAAGAAATATAAATCATATGGTGATGGCAAGTACCATGAAGAAAACTGCCAATGTGATGCAGTGTGGGATCTTTTAATTAGGGGCATCATGAAAGGTCTCTCTGATCAGGGGGCATTAGATCAGAAATCTGAAGGAATGAGGGAGTGAGCCGAACTGGTATAGAGGAAGAGTGTTTCAGGCAGAGGTCAGCTATTACCTTCTTTTCAATAATTGCTTTGAACGTTCTGTGGAAGATATCAGCAATGACAATGGTATCAATGGAAGCAAAGGCTGTGTAATGTAAAAATGGTTTTGAGACATCTTCGCCTTTCTACAGAGCCTCAAGAGTCTGTCTTCACTGGGTTGCTTTGATTGAAATAAAAGACAATTGACTTTCCCCAATAATGATAGATTGTTGAATTGCGAACATATCTTTTTTTTTTTTTTTTTTTTTGAAAGAAAGGAAAAGAGAGGAAAGAAAGTAAGAGTGAAAGAAAGAAAAAAAAAGAATGTACGAGAGAAAGAAAGAGGAAGAAAAAGAGGGAGAGAGAACAGGATTCTTGTTCTACTGCCCAGGCT